>CANUEX010176747.1:0-52307 GCA_948099535.1 Jatropha multifida | reverse complement strand
TCATATATCATAGTAGAAAATATTCTATCAGTAAATAATTGCATAAATAAGATATAACTTCTATTAATACTACATAAAATAAGTGAATCAATAAAATTATTAAAACAATTACTTTTACACAATCATGAATGGTTCCATAACCCATAAGTCTATAGAAAATTTAATTATATACTGGAGTCTTTTACAATCTTAAATACAAAGTAGAATTCAAGTACTTTTATACAATACAGACTTTCAAAAGTACTCACTCATAATTTACATATGTCTGCTCAATTATGCATAACGGTTCTGTTAATGTTTAATACATCATACATAAGTTAATAAGAAACTAGATATAGAATATAGCTATATCCGTAGCATCCTTTCTACTTCAAACAGGGCGGTCTTCTCTCATTTCCTTTTCTTTGCCTTTTTCTACGATAGCATAAAAGAACTATCACTAAGCATATTGCTTAATGGTGTACTATTATGAATGATACAATTTATCTTATTAAAACTCTTTATAGATGCATATATATATATATTTCACATTTCTTCACAAAATCAATAATGATTATAAGTAAACTTCTGTATGAAATATTCTTTTCATATACTCTATTTTCAAATCTGTTTCTCATAAAACTCAATAAGGAGTAAAGGGAAAATACAACAATATTAACAATAGAAATTTCATACTTTAAATTAAAATGGTTGCCCTGAAATTAAATGATGGAAAATCATCAATATCATATCAATAATTCATCCAGTCAAGAAATTCATCAGTTTCATTTTAGTCTTATTAGCATATATATAGACTCAATCCGAAGGGCCATCAGAACCTAATGTGCACATTTAGATCTGTCTATCTACAACCTCAATCTGTGATTTTTTATCTCAACAGAAGAGGGAGCCTGTCTACAACCTCATTATAGAGGGAGCCTGTCTACATCCTCACTATGGAGGGAGTAATATCTATCACTGTATCATTTTCAACAAATAAAGTGATACCGGCAAGATAATAACTATATCAATATATCAACTTCAACAAATGAAGTGATATTTAAGCTAATAACTATGTCTATATTCAGCTGTAAGACATTTAATCAGTCCATTTATGTAATAATATCAAAATCACTGTGGGCAATATTTAATTTCACAAACACTGTTAAAATTATTCATTTTCGGTCACCCCTCATACTACAATTAATAATTGGCCAACATCCTTCCTCCTCAAATAAACAACTTTCATTTAAACTTTAAAACTATTAAAATCATAAGGCATCCAAATATAATTCTTTACTTTCAGAATTCATAAAATACTTATCCCAATATTTTCCTTTTACTTCATAAGTCAAATTCATCAAAAATATTTTTGCAAAATTACATTCATTTTATTTAAAAAATACTAGGATCATAATAGTACACAAACCTGAACTAGAAGGCTTCCCTAGCCTTATCCCTCTAGCAATCGTTCTCTCCTCAATTTTTTTTCTCTCAAAAACTGTAACATGAAATTAATATTCACATTAACTCCATACTACACAATGTATACACATACACTACCATAGGGAGCAAATTAAGTATTAAAATATAATATTAATGCTTTAATCTTTAAGTATTCATGTAATGCAGAATTTCAGCATTTGAGTAGTCTTCACACCATTGACTATAATCTGACTTACACATTTTATTTTCTCTTGAAATTCTTACAGTATGTTATCAACATCTTAGGACACTTTCCTATAAAATTTTATAATTTTTGAAGTTCATTTGCATGATCAAATGACTTAATTATAGAAGCAGAATTTCAGTAATTCTGATTCTGAGTAGTCTGCATTCCTTTATCAATATCTCCAATTTCTTTTATCCAATTCCTCTAAAATTTTTATATACTTCCCCATATCCCAATTTATTTTTAAATTAAATTTTGTGAATTATGAGGTTCATTTGCCTAATGGAGAAGAAGAAGGAGGAGGAGAAGAAGAAGGAGGAGGAGAAGATGAAGAAGATGGAGTGATAAGGTGTTGCGTTGATGATTGAAGAGCAATTAAATAAAAAAAATACTACCTTCTAGATGGTTTAGCTTGATCCAAATCGGTTCAGTCCAACTCAGTGATTTGCTCAGATTTTTCACTAATTTATAGGTTTTTCAACCTGTTTGTTAATAATAAATTACTCCCCTTTTAATATAATTTCCTTCATAATCATATATTTATTTTTAGATGCTAGTACATATCAATATTTACTATACCAATAATTATTAATTATTGATAATAAGCTCTAGCATCTAATAAAATTTTTTTAATTCCCTTAACCTTTCAATTTGATTTGCAATCACTATAATTATAATTTAATTAATATTAGCATCCTCGATATATAGTATTTCTCATTATTTTAGATTTTTCTTCAATTCTGATAACTGAATTTATAACAAAAAAACTAGAATAACAGGAACTAATAAATTGAGGATGTTACACCGATCAGTTGAATGGTCTGTGATTTGCGACAACCTAGCTGTATAAATTAAAGTTTCGAAAAATCTATAATATAAAAGATGCATTCTTCTAAATAAATTTTTATTTATTTATTTGTTTAAACAGATTCTATTGGTATAATTATTTATTATAATTATATTATTCCATTATATATATTTAATATTAAAATCCAAGGCTTATTTCGTTCTGGCATGGATCTCCGTGAACTACTTCCTCAGATTAGCTTGGTATCAAACGATACCTCCTTTCTTCTTTTTGATTATTTTCGAAAAAAAAAGAAAATGAAATAGAGCTTCTTCCTTAGATTGAGATTTTGGTTTTCCTACGTACTGTGTTCGACAATTGAATACATATTGCTGTCACTGTCTGCCTTTCTTCACAATTGTTTATTCTTAAGAGCTTTTATTAGATTATCAATGTATGCTACTAAATTCAATTTTTCATATATTTTTGCTTCTTAGAATCATTTATTAGTATATCCATTGGTACATTTTTCATAAATGACTTAAATTGATAATTTTATTATCTTTGCCACATTAGATAACCTACATGCATGATATATTAGGCCACTTAAGAGTATATATAGACATATGCGAATTTCAATTGTCCATATTATTAAAAGACATTGAATTAAAAAAATTAATTTAAATATTTAATTGTTATAATTTTATATTGAGACACTAAAATAAAAAAAATAAGTTAGATATCAAAAATAATATTATCTCAGGTTTTAATGTCTTTTCAAAGACATTTATTATAAATGTAATAAATATATTATTACACAATAATGGTAACAAAAGCAACTGATTTATAATTTTATAGTCCTGTCAAGAGCTTCTTGAGATGGAATGAGACAGAAATTAAAATTTAAATTGGAGTTTAAATTAAAAATTAAAAATATATTCAAGCAAGCTAAAAGAAAATATTGAAGACAATGAAATTTTAATTTTAAGGTTTGAATTTTTTATTTTGGCGCCTAGACAATGAATAGACCTTTTCTACTAGTAAGGTATGGTGATGTGGCAAGTGTAACATGTTTTTCATTTTCATTGGTTGACCTCCAGATGACGTGGCAGACATCCAAAAGAATTTTCCTAATCAAGCAATTCTCAAATGGATGGACCTGGTTCAAATGCCCTAATTTCGTTCAGCACATTTCTTCGGCTCTTTTCTTCATCAAATCTTCTTCTATGTTCTGCACCAACAGAGTCAGGTTGGTTACCATCTTTTTTTTCCATGCTGTTCTCTTATCTGTTCAATGATCTAATGTCGCTTATTCTTCTCTTTTCTTCCGATCCTTTCATTTTTTTCTTTAAATTTCTTGTGTTTCCTTCTTGTTTGATAATTTTTTCCCCTCTTTTCCTCCATCTTCATCCAATTCAATTATGTATCTCTCTACCGTCTGATTTTGAGTATACATTTGTCTACATGCGGGAGATTCCTACTTGTTTTTGCAAATTGAAAATTTGTGGTCGTTTATGGCATTCTGGTTGCTTCTGAGTACCTTTTTTATTTGCATTCTTCAGATTTTTAAGATTTATGATTTCGTGTTTATGCTCATTGGTGGCTGCTACTTTGTTTTGCTCTCTATTTTTCTTTTATGATTTTGTGTGCTTATACTTTATTATTAATTATCCATTGTTTTGCTTTTTTGGATTATCCGGAAGTGCTTGTTGAAGTGTAATCTTAGGTGTAGTTTAGCATATGATGTAATTGAATGTAATATATTGGAATAAATTTTTAGTTCATTGTTCCGTTGAATTTTTATTTGACTATATTCCATTATATTTGGCTACACTGTAATGTTTCATACACATTCTTAGTAAATTTGCACCTTTCATCCCTCAAGTGTGGTCTTGCTCTTGCACCTTGTGCTTAGTTTGGCCGGATATCTTTTTTCACCTTTTGAAAACTATGCCTCTTGGTATAACATAATGCTTGCTTTTATGGAAGAAACACATAACAACAGAATGCTGATAACATATTTTGAGGTTTCTTACAGCTGGTCTTTATTTCAGATGGTTCAGCAAACAGTAGACTCGAAATTGAATGAGTATGGGCTTGGGAACTCTGAAGCTAACTTGTCCACTTGTGATAAGCCATTCGCTATTGCAGTAAAGAAGACAGCATTGAGAGACGTGCAAAATGAAAATAGAATTCCTCATTCTATTGGGAATTCTCCGCTGCCAAAGGATAGAGGACAAACTATGGATTCTTTACAGGTTTCTGGTACCAAGAAACTTTCACCCAAGGGTCCAGTAAGCACTCCAAATCACCAATCTCCAACTAGTAATGCTGCAAATGCTCAGCTTGTATATGTTCGAAGGAAAGCTGAAGCAGAAACAGGCAAGAGTAGCATTTGTGAAGGAAGAAATATTAATGCTGATTGCCTGAATTCAAGGCAACTTGACAATGAAGAGGAGACTACACAAGCAAAGCCGTATATAAAGGAGCCAAGAGTGTCTTGCTTTCCAGCATTTGCACCTATGCCTGTGGGTTCCTTGACAAGTTCGTCTGGAAAACCTTCAATTCCTCTTCCTGTTGTCAACTCTAATATGAGGTTTGTGGCAGGAGAACCCAATTATCATCATGTTGCTTCTGCTGTTCCTTTGTCAAATAATCTTAAGGGAATGAAAAACCTGCACTGGGAGGACCGATATCATCAATTGCAAGTTTTACTAAAGAAACTAGATGAATCAGATCAAGAGGACTATGTACAGAGTAAGTGGTTTAGGTTCAAAGATGCCACATTGAGATAATCTAATTTACCACTATAAAAGTTCTTTTTGCACTGATTTACAGATTATTTTTGGTTCTATTAGTGCTTCGGTCACTTTCCTCGGTTGAGCTTAGTAGACATGCAGTTGAGTTGGAGAAGAGATCCATTCAACTTTCACTAGAAGAAGGTAAATTGATATATCTGCTTCACATGCCTTTATTTTCTTTTCGGTGCTGTGTATGAAAAGAGATTGCCAAATGCAACCTTCCTAAATTGGATAGTGATTTTGTTGAAAGGAACAATTGAAATCTCAGAATTCTTTTCATTCATAGAAATAATTTGTATTCTGCAATCACAATTGTCTCATTCTGAGTCGAATTTTCTGAAGTACTTGTTTTTGCTTCTATGCAAATGCTTATTCTTTTTTGGTTAAATCCGCCTTTGTGCGAGGGTGCTACCTGGCTGTTCTTTCTGCTTACCTGTTGTAATAGTCAAAGCCCATCATTTTGCATATATTTGCTTCTGTTATAAGTAAGCAATGTGGGTGCATGTAAGTACATCATGATTATTATCATTGCATCCACAATTGCTTGCAGGGTCCTGGTGTTATTAATTTTCTTTGGGTTTTCATTAGCCTTGTTTTACCTAAGAGTAACTCTAACCTTAGGTTATGCAAGACGTATGTAGAGCATAGAAGGTTAAATCTTTTGCTCAAATTTATATGCAATTGCAACAGTTTTATACCACTAATGTAGAACAATTTATGCACCACATAAGGATATCTAAAGAATAAAATAGTATATTTAGAACCCGGCAGCTTCACATAGTAAGATCATAACGAAATTGTTTATTCTGTACCAACCCATTATCTCTGAAACTATTAATTTAAGTGTCCAGAGGCATTTTATTCCTAGCCTAATTCCGAGACCACAGGCACTCTTCCTTTTATTGTATTTCTATCAGTTGGCATTAGGATGGAGAGCCAGAAGTTGTTCTTGGTGCAAATGATGCTCATGACAATTTGAGGCTCTTATTGGCAGCATAATATAGACATGCTCTCACTAAGACTGCTGTAGGCATAGTGTAACTGTAGTACTGCTGTAACAATGTGGTAAGAAAGTTTCCCTTGAATAAATATGGAAGGTATCTTTTAGGTCTGAAGTTCTACTCATGTTTATGGATTGGTTTAAATTATGGGGAAGACCAGAAAATTAAGCAACCAGAATTTGTCGCCAAGATTGACCAAAAGCACAAGGAACATAAATTGCAAGGGCTCTTTGGCAATGCATGTTAAATGTAACCTTGAACAGTCAATCAAAGTTTTAGACTTCAACAGCTGAACTTCCTTAAGCATCTTACCTGTGGTCTCATATGTATCACACTTAGGATTAAATACTTGAATTGCATTACACAACCAAAGAAGCATAGCTACTAGTATTTTTTTTTTCAACGAAAAAACTGATTAATCAATAGGCATTATAAACACAGTATGATTTGTTCAAATATTGAGAACTTTTGACTCTTAGAACTACTCTTAATCCTCTATGGATTTAGATCGTAAAAACTAAAAGGATTGTTTTTTTCCTAGGCCAATAAAAACTAATGAGCCTATTCCAGCATAGATATAATCACAAAAGTACCCCTGAATCATGAAGTTATTCCAGACGAAAGACTAATTTTCTGAAATAACAAGCTTGTTTTGTGCATCTCTATAAAGAATATAAAGTACTGAATAATAGCAAAGTCTCAAAGCACTCGGCTCTTACAAGCATTCCTACAGCTACGAAGGATTCGGATTGTGAAAACTAAAACGACTATTGTTTTCATAGCCCAATAAGTACTCAAATGAGAATTAAAAATAAAACCTAGAGACATCTATGTCATTTATTCCATAAAGAGATGTAAATCATAAAAATACTCCTGAATCTTGAAGTTGTAAAATATTGGTCGGTGGCTGATTTACTTGCGATAATATGCTTCTATAACTTCATAGAGAATATTAAGTACCGAATAGCATCCCAAGTAAATTTGCAGAAAATAGAGATCAAATTCTAATTTTCTTGAGCCTTCGTACTCTTTTTTTTTTTTCAGTTTAATGTCTGCATCACTTTCCTATCATTTGATGGAGAAAACTCATTTTTGAGGTCTAAAATCCTCATATACAAAACTGACGATTTCTTGAACTGTTTTTTTTCCTTGGCAGTAACTCATTTTTGAGGTCTAAAATCCTCATATACAAAACTGACGATTTCTTGAACTGTTTTTTTTCCTTGGCAGTCAACAATGATAGAAATGCTTTAATGTTTCCCGTGGAATTCTTATGAATTATTTGGAATAACAATTATATCTTGAACACCAATTGGGTGCAATATAAACCAAATACCTTCGATATCTTTAATAATGAAGCCAAACTCTTTCGTCATTTCTATTTTCTTTGTTTCATATTAGACCTTACCCTGTTTTCTTAGAAATCTACTTTTAAGAGTTCCATCATTTGGATGTTATCATAAGATTCTTTGTATCTTGATGCTCTATATCTTCTCTGGAAAACAATCTCAGGTTCTTATTATTACAACATATCGATTCCAACTTTTGTATACCCTTTTTTTGGTTGCTTAAGTTACTCGTGATTGTCCAGCTTCTTGTTTTATGGATCTACAGCTTCTCCAACAATATTCTTGTTACTTGTGGGGTACAAATTGATACTGGCTTGGATAAATAGCTGGTTTTGAGTTTCTCTGGCTGATCAGCTTGCTGCAGAGGTTCTTCTAATTACTGTCTTTATTTTTTCTGCCCTCATTGCTTCTCGATGAAATCTCTCTGATTGTTTGGTATTCATTTATTGTTGCTATGTAGAGATTCCTGTTTGTGATTCTATAAAGTCCAGAAAGTAGATGAATAGTTTCCAATCCTTTATCATTTGGCTTTGAGTGACTCTTCAAATTGTTGCTTATACCGAGCTACTAGCATCTAGCCCCTTTTAAAAGTAAAATATTTTGGCTCATCTTTTCAAGATAATAGGGTGATTAATGCTTCATCTTGTTTACTTTTCATTTCTTTCATTGTAATTAGGGGTTAGTCCAATCTCATCATGACATATCCAACATGACACCAATAGATTTTATCTAATCCAATCAATTTCATCTTTGTGAACCTAACTCTAAGCATCCCTGATGTTATAAAGTCAAAGTATGAATAATTAACTAAATCACAAAATAGTGCAGAATTTGGATAACGAGGAGGGGCAGGGTGGGGTGGGTTTCTGCATTCCCATGCTTAGGTCGTTAGGGCTTGTGGTAGAGAAAAATCAAGTGGCTGTGTGGAGGGATTTCCCTGTTCTATTCTTTTGTAATTTTTTAAATTACAGAAAAATTTTTTTATATAGTATCATTAAATTTTGTTTTTATAATATATATTTACATATATATATAGACATAATTATATTTTCCATACTATTAATCAAGATTTAAGGAAGAAAGAGATATTGAGTGGTAAATTTTATGTGTTTAAGTCAAATAAATTTTGATATATTTCATATAATTGAAAATTATAATTCAAATACATTTATCCTTTAAAGTAGGGGCAAACAGGGGTAGTTGGGGCATGATGGCCTACATTCATACCCTCCCTTTACCTTTGGAGGGTAGGGATGCCCTGTCAGGTTTGGGTTGAAATTGCCGCCTCTATGGGAGATCAAGACTCAGAAGAGTTTTAAAATGATGGCGGCTTCCATACCTTGTGGTTTAAATTCTGCTCTGTGAAACCTGCGATTTAGTTATGGTGATTGTCATCATCATTGAGGAAGATCAAAGCAACAAGCTTTAAGGACGTTGAAGCTCCAATACCAAACTGATTAGGAACATTTGGAAGTCTGAACTTCTAGCAGTGTTTATGGGTCGACTTAACTAGGGAGCACTATTACATGTAAAACAAATTATAGAGTTTGTTTGAATTACAGGTAATGCTCTGTCTGCAAGCATCTAATAACAGTAAATCAAAGGTGAGGATTTGTACCCACAGTCCTGTAGGTATTACATGTAGGCTTGAATTGCCTAGTGCGATATGAGCATAAATGCTGCTATGTGATCCATTGCAAAATTGATTATTAAGCTATATGAAAGTAGTACTTGTAGAGTCACTAATTCTAAAACCTTATAAACATTAAACTTTTAGTCCATGTCCTTATCATAGAATACTAGTGACGCGTCCTAGCCAACACTAGCAAGTGTACTAGTCGTTCAAGTCGTAAAGGATTTAGACTCCCAAATATCTTTCCCTCAAATACCAATGTTTGAAAGCTAATTAATCTAAAAATTGTCACTATTATTTTAGAAAATTATTCAATGAGATCTTTGCAATTAAGTAAACTAATTAAATTAAATAAGCAAATGATTGTAATTAAGAATAAACCAGTGAGTTAAAGAAGTTAGAATCCACAATCCACCTTGACTAATTATGATGTAATTTCTAAAATAGAAAACCAATTTTAAGATTGGCGGGTTCTTCTTAAGCCTATTTATCCTATCAAAAAATAAATTTTCAATTCAATTTTAACTCTTATCAGAAAACTTAAAGATTGAATTGCATAAAACTAAATCAATTAATAATTCCTCCTACCAGGAAATAAATTAAGCCACAAAAATCTTAGGCTTCTATCAGAAAACACTTAAGATAAACAAGTTATACAAAACCTTAAAAACATGTATGAAATTGATTAATTTCTAATTCTTAATTCCTCTTATTAGGAAATGAATTAAAGAAATAACATATAAGCATTGAAATCATATTTTTGCATAAAATTTGAATTGAAACTCATACATTAGAAATAGACATCCATTGAAATCAAGGGTTCATATTTTCCCTAACAAAAGAGAACTATTCCATAGCTAAATCAAAAGAATAGAAGAAATAAAGAGAGGAATTCATTCTTAAATCTAGAAATTACAGATATAGAAATCGAACTCTGAAATCCAGTCTTTGTTTTTAGCTTCTTGCTCCACACTAGTAGGGAAGAAGAAAACTTCTCTCTCTCTCTCTTTTCTTTGTGTTCGTAATCACTTTTTTTTTCTCTATCTTTGTTCTTCTCTCTCTCCGTCTGTCTAACTAACTAATCATGCCTAATAATATATCCTAAAAAGTGTAAAAGTCTCCCAAAAAGAAAAACCCACGTTTTTTTCTGTAACTGTCCATCTTTCGCTTGCTATTTTATTCTCCACGTTCACATCGTGGTCTCTAAGTTTTTAGCCAGTATTCTACAGTTGCTTTTGCTTTTCACAGTTGAGTTGTGAAAATCTCTATATCTCAAACTCTTTTTTTTTTTTTTCAAAGCGCAATAATTTTCTTTTAAGTCTCTGAATCCACCAAAACACCGATAAGACATTAAAATCATCTAAAATAAATGAGAAAAACACATAAATATGAAAATTAAATAAAATTCTTAACAAAACCTATTGAAAACATACCAAAAAGACACTTTAAATATGCTAAAATTGTGAAAAATAACTAAATATCAACTAGAACAGTTATAGTCTTTCTAGACTAATAAGAGTTCATTAAATAAAACCTAAAGGCATCTAGCCAGCCTGTTCCAGCAATGGTAAAAATTAAAAAGAAAAAACCCATAAATCTCAAAGTTTTAAAATACTGGACCAGCATCTATTTTACTGAAGTGACTTGCTTGTCTAGGTCTACAAACTAAAAAAGGTATTGAATGATACCCCAAATAAACTCTTTATAAAATCTAGGCTATAATTCTAAGTTTCTGGATTCTCAAAATCAAAACTTGATTTCTCTTGAGTTTCTTTCTGTTTGAATCAGTACCCTCTTATGTGGAGGCAGCATTGCTTGTGCATAGCTATTGCCATTGCATGTGCAACCCAATGTACTCCTTTTTGTGCATATGAGAGAGGGAGAATGAGAGAGAAAGAGTTAGTGCGAAGTGATTTTATCTCCTAATCAAGCGCAATAAAGAAGCTGCTTGCCCAAAAGGAGTTGGAAAGACAACACACTTATTCTTGATATGTAGTCACTAAGTCATTGTTGCTGTGATGCTGTCTGTATTTGTCAACTCAAACTTTTATGCTTCATTTGATAGTTGGGCAGACATTGAAGAGTTTTTACAAGGTTAGGTTAGGATGGCTGTTATTATGGTTTTTATGCTGTCCTTTATTTTGCGTCACTTTTGTACAATAATGAAGGCCATTCTTGTTGGTTGATTCCACATTTACATTTTTAAACTGAAATGGTTTAGTGTTTAGCCTTTTTTTCCAAGTTTTTGCTTGGTGCTCATGAGACTGCATTTGTGTTTTACCTGCTTTATCTTCAGTGGGTCAGTGTGATCAGTGCCAAAACCATTGGATCATTGTTCTACACCCATCAGGTGTTTGTAGTTTGGTCAAAGAGAGTAGATATAGGAGTTAAAATCGTGTATCTATAACAGTAGTATCTTTATGAAAATTTGATTTAATTTATCTATTATCTATTTCTTTTTTTCCTTTAAACTACCTTAGCAGTTATTCTCTGTACCATTTGCTTGTGTCCACTAGTTTTGTGAACTGTAATTATCTTGATATTTTGACGTAACATGAAGCTAACAGATATCATGAGTTATGACCCATTTCATTCTCCATTACAGCAAAAGAAGTGCAACGTGTGGGGATTCTGAATGTTCTCGGAAAGTCCATAAAGAATAATATTAAAGTGTCCACAACTTGTCAAGGCCAGACAGAGAAATAATAGGACTGCTCATCAATGGTATTGCCTTTTGCTGTCATGGCTGAAAAGGAAAAACATACGACTGCATGCACTTGTCTCTCTTCCTTTAACCCTAACTGCGTCCTTGGCGTCAAAGATGTTTACAGTATTAATTTCTAGCTGTATTATAATGTAGTGCTATAAATATGTAGTTCTTGCCTTCCTTTTTATCTAATTAGCTGATCTAGCTGGTTTGAGGTTTGCTTTGTAGTCTTTATCTTGGAATTATTTCAAAAACTACTGGATGATGTGAAGAAATTGAAGTCATAAAAGCTGAAACGAATATCATTGAGAATGAATAGACTGCAACAGGGAGAGAAAAGAGATGAATAGAGTGTGATTATGAAGTGAAATGAGTATTGCCTGGCTATGCTCATTAATGGCTGGGATGAGCAGAGTCAACCAAAAAATTGACCATCAGCCAAGATCAAAAGATCTATTTGAAAAAATGGTTGATGGATCTGAATGGTTTCTTTATGTGGTTTTCATTTTATGAGAATGATGGTTAAATGAATCGAATTGAAGGGCAAAAAATGACTTTGGGATGTCTAAGGCTAATTGATTTAGCTTGAGTGTTAAATGCTCCATAAGGGTTTAGCTCAATTTATCAAATAGGCTTATGAGAATTGTGAACTTAAAAATATCTAAGGTTGATTATAGTATTGGTGTTTGAATTTTTTTTTTTAAATTTTGTTTTAATATTTGAAATGGAAAAAAGTTAATTATCTGAATTATATTATGTTTTTATGATACGCATATTTTGCTTGTGTAAACAATTGCTTGTCTGGGTGTAATAATATAAACCTGTGACTATTTTATGCTGACATCAAAAGAAAAATGTTCGTATTTAGTCATTTGTTCTTCATGCGTAAACTAATGCACATTTCTTGGAAACTATGTACAAATTTAGTCAACAAATCATTATAATTAAGTTTGTTAGAAGAAATTTAAATGTATCCAAATTAAAAGTGTAATATGGACATAAAGACTTTTTTTTTAATATGCAACAATTAAAAATGTGGCCATATTATGAAACCCGGCTAATTTAACCTGTGTAGTATACGTACTTTTTCTCTTATTCAGATCTGTAAAGTCAAGCATATTTCTATTAAATCGCTCATAAGTTGTTATTTATGATTTGAAAATATAAAATCATTATTTACCCAACCACTTTTTATCTGCCACTGTGATTGTTAATTGAGCCAAAAAAGGAGAGTAATAAAGATTACTCAAAGGTATATTAGACTTTTTCTTTTGACATCCATTCTAAGATTTTCATTTAAAGTAAAATAAATGAGATTATTAAAATTCTGTAAGTTTTCACTTTACAGAAATCGTGTCATGTTAACATTGGACAAAATATTTTGATTCTCCTTTATATATATATATATAATGATTCTTTATATAAAATAAAAACTTAAAATGTAAATTTTCTCTAAAGTTAAAAAACTGAGGGAGTAATCAACATTTGTTGGGTTAGCATAACAAAACCTCCTGCAATATATCTTTTGAAAAAATTCTGTGTTCAAAATAGGAATAAAGCTCAATTTGGTCTTTGAATTTGTTTAGTAGGATCAAAAGAGTCAAATTTGACCTTTTAGGTTAATTTAGCTCTTGAATTTATATAAAATAATTAAAAAGATCTAATTTCACTTTTTAAGTTAATTCAATCTCTCAATTTATTTAAAATGATTAAAAGGAAATCATATTTGATATTTTGAGTTAATTTAATCTCTAATTCTTTATTGTACTTATAATGTTAAAATTATTATATCGACATTTATTAAAACTGTAGTTAGGATCGAGCTGATTAATTTATTAAAAAATTAATTAATTATAAAATATAGAAAAATGATATATGAAGCTTTTTACCATGATCGATGATTTTAAATTTATAAATATGTATTAATTTGAACATTTTAAAATTAATCTCTGCTACTGGGTTATTGCTTATGAAATTATTTTCATATTGAATAAATTAAAGTTATAATGTATGTTTATAAATTTATTATATTATAAGAAATTATGTTTTTATGAATTTTAAATTTATATTTATAAGTGTTGAAAAAGTTTGATATGAATGTTCTTAGTGTATGATAAAAAGATATTAAATCAATTATTAATCTGTTAAATTAAATCAATTATTAATTTATAAAAATCAAAACAATTGCAAGGGTTAAATTGGCATAAAAGTGAAATTAAATCCTTTTAATTATTTTGTATAAGTCCAAGGGCTGAATTGGCCCAAAAGATTAAATCTGACTTTTTTTTACCATATTTTATGAATTGAACTTTATTCCTTCAAAATAATATGTTGCATCAAATGTTGCCGGTTGAATATTTTCCCTTTAGGTTCTTTTTGAAAGATATCAATTTCGAAAGGAAAATTACAATATAAGCTCTGCAATTTGAGAAATATAATTAGTCTATTATTGTCTTTTAGGAAATAGATTAAAATGTGTTTATAGTTTACTTCCGCCATATTGTCCAATTTTTATATCTTTTTCATTAAGTATATTGTGAAATGATGAAAATATCCTTTTTGTTTTTTAAAAACATAAGAATGAATTGGTTATATTTTTTAAATCATAGGGACTGTACTGTAATTTTTTTTATATAATATTTTAATATCTCTCATTTGATCTTTGCGTTTTCTTGTTGATTTGATAGAAAAAATGTAAAAATTAGACGGAAAGACGAAATTCATTTCTTTCAGGAAAAATAGTTACTAAAATTATTATTATATATAAAGTCTTGTAGGCATTTAAAATAATTTAAATACTTAATTTTTATTTTTGGAGAGATTTATCTAATTAAAAGTATAAAATTAAAAAAATCTATTAAAATATAATAGTTAATTCATCATTGTATAAAACATATTTAAATCCTTTGAAATTGCACTTGCTTAAATCCCTGCAAAAATAAAATAAATAAAACTAAACTAAGCAAAATATAAAATGAAATGAAAATAAAGAAATAAAACCTAGCAATAGAATATAAATACTTATTATGGACTTAATAATAATTTATATTATAAGATCAAATATTATTATTTGGATAGAATCAAAATAGGATTAAGAGATCTTCTTCTTATCTCTTTATGAATATGTATCCAATAAGGATTTCAGCTACAACTTTAATCGATATCTTTCTATCAAACTTTTTAATCAGGTATGCAATATTCATGGAATATTTATGCAATAGACAATATAATATTTTATTAAATTATAACTATTTATTATTCTCTTACTAATTTAAACATCAGAGTGATTTCAGGCTTAAGACCCTCCCTCTTTTCTCTTCTTTTTTCGTCTATATCTTATAGACTTTTACATAGGTGCTATGGATGGATTTGTTCTAAATTTATCACCAAGTAAACAATTTAAACAAAGCAATGAAAATATTTTATTAGAAAAAAGAAAAACAGAATAGCGAAAAAAAAGAATCTTGAACTTCATAAAAATTATCTCAATCAACAAAAAAAAATACAATTTTTAATTATATATATATTACCAAAACCTAAAAAAATGTAATTCAAGAATTTAAATTTTTTATATTGGCATGATTGAATAAACAAAAATGAAAAGAAATATGATGGTTAGTAAAATGAAAACCACAAAGCTCTCAAATTAATTTCCAAATCCTCATTATGAACATTATCCATATTCCTACATAACAACCTTTGTGCTAAAGAATAACATCATTTTACTCTAAAATTGCCAAATTAAGTGGTCATCAACATCATTTACATTTCAAGGATAGCTCTAATCTCTCATAAAGAAAGTAATTCAAGTATCACAAATGTAAGTAGCTAATATATTTATTTATATAATCCTGTCTTCTGGTGCAAAAAGGCCAAGATGGGCCTAGTGCTCATACATAATTGGGCCTTAGCAATTGTCTGAATTGTAGCTGTTCTCAATTATAATTGGGCCTATAGTTCATTTATCACCCCAATTAGAAAGGAGAACCGATTTTAACAGTCGAAGTTAAAATTTGAAAAGAAAAGATCTTCTCTTATAAAATGAATATTTTTATTTTAAACTAAAATAATAAATCCTTATCGGACGAATGAGGAAGGGATAACATGCAAGCAGTTCAGTTGCATCATGGATATGGAATATTGAACTTTTAAAACAAAAGAAAAAGAAAAAGATGTGAAGTGATTCTGCTGATGCTGGGCAGGCTGGACCATTCATTTATCAAATAAAAGGGATGAAATTGAAATTATAATTAAACATGAGTGACTAAATAGTTATTTATCCCTCAAAAGAAGTAAAAGCAGTTCATTAACAAAATCATTGACATGCATACATTAGATGAAGATGTTCTTCTATTGTAGTTCACCAGCTCAGCTCTATCTAAACAGAATTATATAATTATCAAAAACATCATTGACAATGAACACTAACTCCTTAAATAAAAGTCAAAGAATCTCCTTTAGGCATACAAAAATCAATTGCCAGATATTCATACTCAAATGAATCCCTTTGGTATATTCAACTGATTCCATGTGCTAGTGTATTCCACTCTTATTTATTTATTTTTTATTAAGATGTCAATATATATATATATATTTGAAACTTGATTTGGAAAAATTCTTTCAAACTTAGTGTATATTCAAAATTTTTATTTTTTTTTATATACGGGAGATCCAATGGACTGAAATAACACTGTGGGCTATACAATAGTAAGTAGCCCTCCTTTCAAATAATATTCGTGATAATTTTTATGGCTTGCATCTTTTGCGAAATATAAAAATATCAATCAGACCATATCTCGTTAACAGATATTTAAATCTTTATTCGAGTTTGTAAAATCATACAAAATTTCCTTTTTAATTATAAATTAAACTCAGCTCTATGGATTCACTTGTGACCTATCTTTGAGATAGGAGATGTAGCTGCGATAATTTTATTAATATTTTTTATTTTATTTATTTAGTTTAATAAAAATATAAAAATATTATTTAGTATAACATAATATAGTTAATATTTATTATTTATTTTTATAAAATTATCAGTTTAAGAAAATTTTAACAAATAAATTTTTAATTATAAATTTATTCTATACATCATTGTATAGAATTTAATTTAATTATTTATTTTTAAATTAATTATATTAAATATAAATAATTTATTCACACATTAATTTTATATTTTAAATTTATTTATATTAAATGGAAAAAGAAAAACCTAACTATAAGCAAAAGAGTGCCATTTGTCCAATAATAGAATAATAATAATAATAATAATATAGATGAAAAGAGTTTGTATGGGGAAATGGATCTGACAACATGCTCATGTCACGGAAAACAGAAACTATTGGCTTAGGAAGCAAGTGGATGAAATTTTATATAATTATTAGAGTTAATTATGTGTAATTAATTAATTAAATACTAATTAGTCTTTTTAGTTAATAAGTAATCACAGTTTGTGCTTTACACCACATCAACTGACATAAGCCATGGGGAAGAAGAAAAGAAAATTGTGGTATTGATTAGCATTTCTGTCATCTATCAATGACTAAGCAAACTCATTATTTTTATAATTTTCAATATTATATTCCATCAAAGATTCATAACATCACATTATGCAAAAATTATAGGGATCTCAATTACATTATTTTATTGTTTTTCTTTCTTAAATATGTATTTAACTTAAGAACTATTGTTTGTTTGTTTGAATTGAATCAACAAACTATTTGTCTAAATTTATAAGTCAGATAATCAACTTAGAAAGAAGCTTATCATTCAAACAAAATTTAAGCTGAAAATCAAATAAGTAGTTAGTAATAAAAAAAATGACTTAAAATTGTGTTTATGACTCCAATTATGAATCAAACTCGTGAAAATAAAATTTTTTATAAATTATTCATGTTTCATCATTTTTTAAAAACAGTGTCAAAATACCCTTATTTAAAATTTTTTTTCTATTTTCATTAATTTGATTTATAGATGGAGCCATTGGTAAGTCTATCCCAACTTTTTTATTCAAAAAAAGACTAAGGTACGTGATGATTAGTATTTATTATTAAGTTTTCTAACTTTTTCATAATTTTAAAAGTACTCTTTAAATACTTTTGAATATAATTCCTAAATCACATTAAAAAAGAAATTCCAATAATAGCAAATAGTTGTAAAAGAAGATATTTCATTTCACAGATAATTGAATCAATAAAAATATACTATATCGAAATACATAAATAATTTAATATCTATACTCTAAAAGTTAAAAAAGAAGAAGAAGAAGGTTGTGAATTGTTTGTGCAAAATATTAAAAAACAAATATAATTATAAAAAGTGCATCTTTCTACTTCTCCTAAGAAAGCAATTTTCTCTATATAATCCTAAGGATAGTTGTATATTTCACTCTGGGGAGATGCTTGGATTCATAGCTTCTCCTTTCATTAAATTATCTAACTCGTCACCACATTCTATGAATATTAATAAATGATTCTTGAAATTTAATTCCGTTAATTATTCCCCTTTAATCAACTTTTTTAATTCGTCCTTGCATTTTATCAATATTAATTAATGATTTTTGAAATTTAATTTCATTAAACTATTTAGTCATTTCATTCATTTTTTTATGCTTTCACAGTTAAAATATATCAAAAAGTAAGAGAGAGGTGAGAGAAATCATTCAAATTGACAACACTACCTCTATATTGTTATAAGATACTCACCCTATATAAATTATAATATAAAATAAAACTTTGAAGTTTTCGTAATTTTAGGGCAATTTAACAAACCTCATATATGAGGTTTCAATTTTAACAAAATGTAAAAAAAAAAAATACTTATTAAGAACTAACAAATTTGGTTAAAAAAAATTTCAATAATGCCAAAATTGACATTGTAAGAGAAATGGAAAACACTAAAAAAAGAAACACTGTAAACAAAAAAAAAAGAAAATGTTAAAAAAAAGAAACACAAAGAAACATGAAATTTGCAAGAGCAAATTGCTATACAGTTTATGTGATTCAAACCACAACGATAAAGATTGATGACGACAATTGATGACCGGCAACTGCAACAACAGCGATGGTAAATACGATATACACGATATACACGGTGTATATATATAATATTAGTAAATATAGTGTGTGCATACACACACACATCATATTTACTTGATTTGATTCAATGTGTTAATTGGTGTAATATATTTATTCTGTATTTAATCAATTTTAGAATATTTACTGATACAATATATATATACACCGAATTTATATATATATATATACTATATCAATATCAACCTAAACAAAATCGAGAGTCCTACCTTTTTTCTATAGTATTTACTATTTGTGTAAAAAATTGATAGAGATATTTTCAATAGTAAATAACAAATCAAAAACGGAAATCAACATATCCTATGAATAAAAAAAAGTGGTCTTTTCTTGATCCTTGGGAGCTATGGGTATTTGGAAATATCTTGAATAACCATTTAGGAAGCAATAGAAAGCATGACCTGCAAGTCTTTTAAGCATTTGGTCAATAAAAGGTAAAGGGAAGTGATTTTTGCATGTTACTTTATTTAATTTTTGATAATCAATGCACACATGCCAACCTGTAACAGTTCTAGTAGGAATTAACTCATTATTCTTATTAGAAATAGCTGCCATAGCTACCATACCTTCTTCCTTAGAGGCAACTTGAATAGGGGTTACCCAACTACTATCTAAAATTAGATAGATAATGCCAGCATCCAAAAGCTTTATGATTTCTGCTTTGACTACTTCCTTCATATTTGGATTTAATCTCCTTTGATGCTCAATTATAGGCTTGTAGTCCTCTTCCATCAAAATCTTGTGCATGCAGACACTTGGATTGATCCTCTTTAAATCTGAAATTGACCATCCTAAAGCCTTCTATGCTTACTGAGAACCTACACCAATCTTTTCACTTGATAAAGTGACAAGTGAGAGGAAATAATAATAGGAAAGGAATCATTCTCACCTAAGAATGCATACTTTAAATAAGATGGAAGAGGTTTTAGTTTTTGCTTTGGTGGTTCACTTTTGATGCTTTGAACATTAATGTCAATGTCACTTTTATCAATGATTAATTTATCCTTAACATGCAAGGTGTCTTTCACACAATCATTAACAACATCAATTCTAAAGCAATCATTAAAGCTCATAGGAAGCTTACAAGATTTAAAAACATAAAAATAACTTCCTCTTGACCTACCCTTAAAGTAAGCTTACCTTCATAAACATCAATCAATGCTCTCACAGTTGCAAGGAAAGGTCTTCCAAGGATGAGGGATCATTCTTTATCTTCATCAATGTCAAGGATAACAAAATCAATAGAAAAGATAAACTTACCTACCTTGACGAGCATGTCTTCTATAATTCCCTTTGGGTATTTGATTGATCAATTCGCCAATTATAGAGACATCCTTGTTGGTTTTAGTTCTCTCATCCCTAGCATCTTGAAAACTTCATAAGACATAAGATTAATGCTTGCACCTAAATCAGCTAAAATTTTTTCAAAATCAAGATTTTCAATATCATAAGGGATAGAAAAATTTCCTAGATCTTTTAACTTAGGAAGCAATTTGTTTTGAATGATTGCACTTCACTCCTCCATTATCATTATCGTTTCTTGATCATCAATCTTCTTTTTCTTGCTTAGGATCTCCTTCAAGAATTTCACATAACTGGGCATTTAAGCAAGAGCCTCGGCAAAATGGATGTTTATTTGAAGCTTTTTTAACACATCAAGAAATTTGAGGAAGCTTTTATAGTCATTTGATTGCTTGAGCCTTTGTGGAAAAGCAAGGGGTTGAACATATAGCTTTACTTCCTCTTTCTCTTCAAGATCAAGAATAGGGACCCTTTTCTGCTCTTTCTTTTCTTCCTCCTTCCTAGGTGGATCCTCCAATTCTTTGCCACTCCTCAAAGTGATAGCCTGTACTTGCTCTTTGGGATTTTTCTCAATATTACAAGGTAACGTACCTTGAGGTCTTGAGGCCATCATGTTTGCAAATTGTCCAAATTGAATCTTCAAGTTCCTTATCGCTACTTATTAGACTTTATGATTCTCCCAGGTTTCATTCATGAATTCCATGTGGGATTTAGAGAGAGCAGTAAGGAGATTATCGTGAACCTTTTTTTCTTGAGGAGAAAAATCTAGTGGTGCATTCAAGCATTGTTTGGATTCCCATAAGAAAGATTAGATTGATTTCTCAACCTGTTATCATAAGAGTTAGAATATGGGTAATTCTTCCTTCATTGATTTATCACATAATTGACTTGCTCCAAAGTTTGAGGATTTAGAGTATCCAACATGCACTCTCTAATTTCGTGTTGCCCATTACATCTATCACATGCTTGCATAATAAAATTAACAGAGTTAGTGGTTAATAAATCCAACTTCCTTACCATATTGTCTACCTTGACATTGAGCGTGGTAATGGAATCAATCTCATAAACTCTTACAGTCTTCTTCCTTTTTGAAGAATTTTGGTAATAGTTGTTGCTCGCCATCTCTTCTATCAAGTCATACCCCTCATCAATCCCCTTTATTTCAAAAGATCCATTAGTAGCTGCATCTAAAGTAATCTTTATGTTAGAAGACAATGCATTGTAAAAAGTTTGTACCTGTAACCACTTGGGTAAGCTATGATGTGGGCATGTCCTCAACAGGTCCTTGAATCTCTCCCAAGCCTCATACAAACTTTCTTGATCGTGGTGGGCAAAATTCATTATCTCATTGCGAAGCTTTGTGGTCTTTGAAGATGGAAAGAATTTCGCCAAAAATTTTTGTGCTAGTTCTTCCCATGTTGTTAAACTTCCTGCAAGGCATGATTACAACCAAGCACGTGCTTTGTCCTTTAGAGTGAAAGGAAATAGTCTTAATCTTACGACATCCTCAAAAACTCCGTTTTGCTTGAATATATCGTGAATCTCTAGAAAATTTGTGATATGGGTATTAGGATTCTCACTAGGTAAACCTCCATATTGAATTAAAGTGGAAAGCATTTGGATGATTACAGGTTTGATATCAAAGTTATTAGCTTCTACCCTAGTCATGGTGATACTCGAGTTGGTCTAATTAAGATAAGGAGTTGTGTAATCTTACAAAGTGCGAATAGGAGGTTGAGGCCTTTGGTTATTTTGTTCGACCTAATGTTGCAAAATCTCATGTTCCTCTCGCTCTAATAAATTACGTATTTGATTCTCTCCATGTTTTCTTGCCTTCTTTGTTAATGCTCTTGATTCCTTTTCACAGTGTTATTTTTTCGACAAGTTCTTTCAATTTTCGAATCGAGAACTAAAGGTTCAACGTTATGAGATCTTCTTTGCATAAATAGATGAGATTTCTAAGGAAAGAAAAATTAAAATAACAAAAAATAAATGTCTAAATTAATAATAGGTAATTAGTATTGATATTTATAATGCCAATTCTCTGGCAACGGCACCAAAAATTTGATAGGCTTTTTTCCAAGTGTGCGAAATCGTAACAAGTAATAAAGAGGGAGTAGAGTATCATTCCTATAAAGATTGTATACGAAGTACCAAAAGTGTGAAACCTACTATTATTTAAATGGCAATAAAGAGTATAGTTGTAAAAATAAAAGAAATAAAATAAAGCAATGAAAAAGAACTCAAGCAAGAATATTTTATGAAAAGAAACCAAGGATTAAAAGCTACTAGAGATTTTGATTTCACTTAATTCTATCCAATTTATTTTATTTGTTTGTTAATCAATTTTAATTGTTAATGTAACATCTACACTAGTTGAGATGCTAGCTTGAGGTGTTAGATTACGTTAAACGAATCCCACATCGACTAAACATAAGGTGAAAGTGAAGTACATAAGGATGGGCAAGCCTTAGAATAGCAAGAGGTCTTTTGAGTTATTGAGTGGGTTCTAGCCCAAGAACAAAATTGTGTGGGCTTGAGTGGGTTCGGCCCAAAGTGGATAATATCTTGATAGGCATGGGTTGTTACAGACTTAGTATTAGAGCTAAGCCGGCTGGTGGTGGAGCAAACCTCAACAAGGACCCTAAGTCCCTAAGGGGGGTGAAGTGTAAATCTGCACCAGTTGAGGTACTAGCTTGAGATGTTAACTTAGCTTAGGCGAATTCCACATCAGCTAAGCATAAAGTGTAAGTGAAGTACATAAGGATAGGCAAGCCTTAGACTAGCAAGAGGCCTTTTGGGCTATTGAATGGGTTCTAGCCCAAGAACAAAACCGTGCAAGCCTAAGTGGGTTCGGTCCAAAGCGGACAATATCTTGCTGAGCATGCGCTGTTACAAGCTCTCATGATGTATTGTTAGCTATTTTAACCCCGTCTAATTACCTATCTCCCAATAACACAATCAAACATAAATTAAATCATTAAGTTTTATGGTTTGTTTAAGAATTCATAACCTAAGGTCATTAACTTATGAAAATCCCTCATGAATCAAACCATATAGCTTCCACGTTAAGTTATTATTTTCATGTAATTTATTACCTTTTTCTTATAAAAACCCTTCTTCCTATAGTAATTAATGAAATAAATCAATCCAGGGGAGAAACTCTGCCTGGAAGCATTAAGTTTAATGATAAATTATATATTGAACAGGGAAAAATAAATCTAATATCGTAAATTATAATAGAAATTAAGCTACATCAAATCTCTAGTATGAGACTTTAGTTTGACATAATAATTAAATAAAATTCAGTTAAACTTGAAAAAAATTTCATAATCAATATGAATAAGGAAAAGTAAAAATAAGATTGAGAGTTTAGAGAAAAAAACTAGTCAACAAATAGCGTGGACAACTTTCTTGATTCTTTATATAACTTGAATATTCGAAATTTAAAAAAAAAGAAAAACTAAGAAAAGAATAAAACCAAGATCTAAGATCTAAGATTTGATGATGCTAATTGTTGTAGTAATCTCTCTTTGTATAGACCTTATAGGGTATCTCTGAATCCGATTAGGAAATAGAATCACTAATAAGGAAGAAGTTGTTTTGAGGTAAGACACTATTTAGACTTTATATTTCTTCAAATTTAGGATTCTGCCAATTGTTTGATGGGGTTTAAACTTGATTAGCACGCCAAAGAAGCATCTCATGCAGATCCATGCACACGACATGGGCCAGAGTCATTATTTGGGCCTACTATGAAGTCTAGTATCTTGCACAGGCATGCTATATAGCACGACTTAGTTGTGCTAGGATATATGATTCCATGATGAAAGTAGCACGGGCTATGCTTAGGGGAGCACGCTCTGAGATCGATAGTCTTCTATAGCACGGGCGTGCTAGACATTGAGTTTCAAGACATTTTCCTTTGAGTTTAGCGTGAGAGTGCTATTCTGCATTGTCAAGGTGTGCCAAATTCTGAGAATTTTGCTTCTTTTCTGTATTTTTAGCTAGTTTCCATCAAAATCCTATAAAATTACTCAATATCAAGTAAAATGTGATTCAAGGAAGCTTTAACTAAGAACATAAATAAAACTAAATAAAAACTAATTAAAGTAATTAAAACTATTAAAAATCCTAATAAAACTATAGAAAAAATACTATAAAAATAACACCTACCACTTCCTCTTCTTCTTCTTGATTTGTGAGGTCTTTTTATTTTTAATTTTTCTTATGGGGGATATGCTTTTGATTACTTTTTAAGTTAATGGTATTAGAGAGATTAATTCAAATTTGTTTTTTTTGTTTGTTTGTTAATTTAGTGTCCATTGTTGTATTGTAGCTCAATTTCCACATCAAGAATATAGAGCAACTGGGGCGGTGGCTCTTGTTATAAATAGAGCCACCCTCCTTAAGTTTTAGTATCCCAAAAGTTGAGAACAACAATAGCCCATCAATTGACTTAATTGTCTCTTCTCTCCATTTGTAATATTTCTAAATTAGAGAAATATTAAATTGAGTAGTGTTCCAGGAAGTAGGCAAAATTACTCGAGCCTTGTTAAATTTGTGAGTCTCCTTATTTGTCTATTTTATAGCTTTTCATTGTCCAATTTATTTTGAAGCTATTTTATTAAGGTGAATAGTAATTGTTAAAATAGCAATGCTTCCGCAACAATTGGTATCAGAGCCTAGTTTCAAAGTATGCTCTGTGGTTGCAGCTTGGTCTGATCTGCCATATCAAAAAAGATTCTTGGTTATTGGATATTGTCTTTGAAAGCTATTAAATAGAATTTGTAGCAAAAATGGTTGATGATAAGAAAACTTCCACATCTATAGTGTCAACTTTCTCTTCATCTATTCTAGCGAGGAATGCTGTGATAAATGCTAGATTTATGGTGGAAATTTTTTATAGGACTGGCCATTTTGGCATGTGGCAGAGTGAACTTCTAGACGCTCTCTTTCAACAAGGTCTAGATGTTGCTATTGAAGAGGAGAAACCAGAGGAGATTGAGGAGAATGAGTGGAAGACAATGAATTGATTGGCATGTGGTACAATTTGCTTTTGTCTTTCTAGAGAGCAGAAGTATGCATTCTCAAAAGAGAATTCTGCAAATAAATTATGGAAGGCACTGGAGGGAAAATTCATGAAGAAAAGCAGTTAAAACAAGCTCTACATAAAGAAGAGATTATTCCGCTTTACTTATGTTCCTAGTACCACGATGAATGATCACATCACAAATTTCAATCAGTTGGTGGATGATCTGACGAATTTTGATGAGACATTCAAAGACGAAGATTTGGCTTTAATGTTGTTGGGATCACTTCCTGATGAATATGAGTATCTTGAAACTACTCTACTTCATGGGAAAGTTGCAGTGACTCTCAGTGAAGTTTGTGCAGCCCTGTACAGCCATGAATTGAGGAAAAAGGAGAAGAAAGAAAGGGCAAGTGAAGCAGGAGAGGCACTAGTTATCAGAGGTCGTCCACAAAATTGAAGGATAGGAAAGAAAGGGAGATCCCTTTCAAAATCCAGACCAAACAAAGACGAGTATGCGTTTTGCTGGGAGAAAGGCCATTGGAAGAAGGACTGTCCAAAGTTGAAGCCTAACAAAGGAAAAACTGTCATTGATTCAAATGTAGCTGAGTATGATGATGCTGAATCAGTCTATTCATTAGTTGTAATGACAACAACGAGTGCTTCCACTGCATGCTCAATAAGCTTATCTAGTGCATGGCTACTTGATTCAAGATGTAGCCATCACATATGCCCCAATCGGGAATGGTTCTTTAACTTTAAAGAACTTGAAGATGAATTGGTCTACACAGGAAATGATAATCCTTGCATCACAGAAGGGATTGGTTCAATTCGTTTGAGGAATCATGTTGGATCAATAAGGATTTTGACTTATGTCCAGTGCATGCCCAGTTTGAAAAAAAATCTCATCTCTGTGGGAGTCATAGAATCAAAGGGCTCTAAAGTGTTTACAGAAGATGGAGTGATGAAAGTCATCTCTGGTGCATTGGTGTTGATGAAAGGATTACGAAGAAGGAATAACCAGTATTACTATCAGGGTAATGCAGTTATTGAAATGACAGCAGCTGCAATTTCTAGCAATAAGAAGAAGCTAGAAGCAACCAGGTTATGGCATATGCGCTTGGGACATGCAGGAGAAAAATCCTTGAAAATTCTGACAAATCAAGGATTATTGAAGAATATACGAACCTGCAAAATGGACTTTTGTGAACATTGCATCAAAGGGAAGCAGACGAAAGTGAAGTTTGGCACTGCAATCCATAATACCAAGGGTATATTGGATTATATTCACTCTGATGTGTGGGGACCTTCCAAGACTACTTCAATGGGAGGTAAACACTACTTTGTGACCTTTGTTGATGATTTTTCCCA
The DNA here is from genome assembly GCA_948099535.1 of Jatropha multifida. Taxonomy (NCBI): domain Eukaryota; kingdom Viridiplantae; phylum Streptophyta; class Magnoliopsida; order Malpighiales; family Euphorbiaceae; genus Jatropha; species Jatropha multifida. Next base: position 25,582 of record CANUEX010176747.1, on the reverse strand, counting down.
GAGAGTTTGGGTGTATACTCTGAAAATGAAAGATGAAGTGTTAGGTGTTTTCCTCATATGGAAAAAGATGGTGGAAAACAAAACAGGCAGAAGGATCAAATGTCTCCGAATAGATAATGGTGGAGAATATAAAAGTCATCCATTCATGAAGGTCTACAAAGATGAAGGAATTGTATGACACTTCATAGTTAGACACACGTCGCAATAAAATGGGGTGGTAGAACGCATGAACCGGACATTGCTGGAGAAAGTTCGGTGTCTGATATCCAATGCTGGGTTAGGCAAACAGTTTTGGGCTGAGCCTATAACATACGCGTGTCACCTCATTAATCGATTATCATCAACTGCTATTAATGGAAAAACACCTATAGAGGTATGGTCTAGAAAACCTGCTATAGATTATGATGCTTTATGTGTGTTTATTTCCTTTGCATTTTATCATGTTAAGGAATCAAAGTTAGATCCAAGAGCAAAGAAAGCTATCTTTGTAGGAATTACATCGAGCGTGAAAGGATATAGACTTTAGTGTCCAGAGATAAAGAAGATAATCTTTAACAGAGATGTCACTTTTGATGCGTCTACCATGTTGAAGAAGGTGACTAAGGAACAGTCAGATGGTACTCCGCAGCAAGAGGAGAGCACTCCAAAACAGGTGGAGTTTGAAAGAAAAATTATTGACCCAGCAGTAGATGAAGACACTCCTACGGTAGAAGGAGAGTCGAATGATGAAGAGGTTCCGATCTAAGAACCTTTGCAGCAACATAAATCAATTATTTTGAGTAAGCCAAAAAAAGAGATCAGAAAGTCTACTTGCTATGTTGATATGGTGGCTTACGCGTCTCCAATTGTAAATGATGATGTTTCTGCCACTTTTAATGAAGCAATTCGAAGTTCAGAAAATGAAAGGTGGAGGAAAGCTATGGATGAAGAAATGCACTCCCTTCAGAAGAATCAAACATGGAAGCTAGCTAGTCTGTCAAAAGGGAAGAAGGTAATTGGATGCAAATGGGTATATGCAAAGAAGGAAGGATTTCTTAATAAGTCCAATGTTTGCTACAAGGCAAGATTGGTAGCCAAGGGCTATGCTCAGATGGAGGGAATCAATTATAATGAAGTGTTTTCTCCAGTTGTGAAACACTCCTCCATTCGAATCTTATTGGCCTTGGTAGCACAATTTAATTTGGAACTAGTTCAATTGAATGTAAAAACTGTGTTTTTACATGGTAACTTGGAAGAGGAAATCTATATGACTCAGCCAGAAGGATTCAAGGTTGCTGGTAAAGAAGATATGGTATGCAAACTTGAGAAATCGTTATACGGATTGAAGCAATCTCCAAGGCAATGCTACAAACGATTTGACAAGTTTATGGAAAGGCAAAAGTACACAAGAAGCAAATACGATCATTGTGTGTATTTGCACAAGCTATAAGATGGATCTTTCATTTATCTTCTTCTTTATGTTGATGATATGCTAATAGCATCAAAGAATAAAGAAGAAATTGAGAAGCTGAGGACCCAATTGAATCGAGAATTCAAAATGAAGGATTTGGGTGAAGCTAAGAAGATTCTAGGCATGGAGATAAACAGAGATAGGAAAATGGGGAGACTGTGTTTGACTCAGAAGCAATATCTGAGAAAGGTACTAAAGCATTTTGGCATGGACGAAAAGTCAAAATCTGTTAGTACACGTCTTGCTCCACATTTCAAGCTTAATGCAATTTTATCTCCAAAGAATGATGCAAAACGAGAATACATGTCGAAGGTTCCATATTCTAAACACCGTAGACATTGGATTGATCTTTCAGTAGGATAAAGAAGTCAGTCAGTGTATATTGGTTATTGTGATTTCGACTATGCAGCTGATTTGGATAAACATCGATCAACTACCGGTTATGTGTTTACACTTGCTAAAGCACCGATGAGTTGGAAGTCTACCTTACAGTCAACATTGGCTTTGTCTACTACAGAGGCAGAGTATATGGCAATTATGGAAGCTGTTAAGGAGGTGATTTGGCTTTAAGGGTTGCTTGATGAATTGGGAGTTGGACAAAAGCACATAATGGTGCATTGTGATAGTCAGAGTGCTATTCATTTAGCAAAGAACCAAGCTTATCATACAAGGACAAAGCATATAGATGTTAGATATCACTTTGTGCGAGAAATTCTGGAGGAAGGTGATATACAACTTCAGAAGATAAAGACGACAGAAAATCCTGCTGATATTATGATGAAAATAGTGACAACGGTCAAGTTCAAATACTGTTTGGACTTGATCAATGTTATTGAAAATTGAAATTGCGCTTCAAAGCGCATTCGAAGACACTACACAGTTGCGAGAGAATTGAAAAAAATTATAGATGTGGAAATTTCACTAAGGTGGAGATTTATTATATTGTGGCTCAATTCCCACATCGAGAATATAGAGCAAGTGGGGCGGTGGCTCTCTCCTTAAGTTTTAATATCCCAAAAGTTGAGAACAACAATAGCCCATCAATTGGCTTAATTGTCTCTTTTCTCCATTTGTAATATTTCTAAATTAGAGAAATATTAAATTGAGTAGTGTTCGAGAACGTAGATAAAATTTTATAACTTTTCATTGTCCAATTTATTTTGAAGCTATTTTATTATGGTGAATAGTAATTGTTAAAACAACAACGCTTCTGCAACACCCATCACTAATTTTATTTATTTTTTTGCTAATAATTTTTATTTGGATTGAAGTTTCTAGAATTGATAGGATTATAGTTTTCATTTTATTTTATTTTTGCAGGTTTATTGTCTTTTAGGTTTAGAAAATTGACTTGAATAGTGGGTGAAAAAAAAGATAAATACGGTGATGTTTTGAAAAGTAATAGCACACTAATACCAAATGCGTTCATTTTGTGACTGCATGCCACGCTCTGTCAAATTTTGATAAAAAGGAGCGAGTGTGAATATTTCAAAAAAATGGGTTAATTGAAAAATCATTAAAATTTGAGGGCCAAAATATGCGTTTGGCCATATATTGAATGCATATGACTTTGTCAAATACATTCATCCGAACCAATTCGGTTGATGACATAATAATATTGAAGCGGTTAATGTCCCATCAGCAACAAAAATATATATTTATATAGAAAATGTGATGACATCATAATATTGACTTGCTGCAAAAGCATACGGAGAGTTTAGGAACTGATTATTTAACTAATTTTTTTAATAGGGGAGAGTATCTGTAAAATTGTTAATTGTTATTGTTTCCTCGAAGGCAACATGTGTAGGCCCAGCTGGGCTTGCCCAAGCAATGAGGATTAGAAATGTGAAATTACTAATTAGTCCTTCCTGATCTCTATTAATTAATTAATTAATATTCAAAGAACAAAGGTTAGAGACGCGGCGAATGGAGGAGGAATCATTAGAGGGTCATGGCCCCCCGGAATCTTGAGAGGCACTTCTTTACTGTAACAAATAGAATGATTAGAGCTCTAATGCCTAAATTAAGTCCTTCTCAATGGCAACTAATCTGCCTTCTTAAACATCTTAAAATATCAACAAACAATTATTTCAAAATTAATTTTATTTTTTTTATTTAAAGATTTTATAGAAATTTTGAATTCTTATAGACACTATTAAATAGCCTTATTTTTATAGGTATTATTAAATTTATACTTTGGTCAAATATATGTGTTTGAAGTTGCAAAAGTTCGAGAAAAAATGAATGACGCATGCATTGAGAGTCGTTGTGGATGGCACACTAAAATATAGTCTAGTGGTAAGTGCACATATGAATCTTTTTTTGTTCAATAGTAAAAAAAAAAAGTCATTGCGGATGTTAAGAGAAAAATAAATAATATAAATAATGTACTAAAATAATTTATTTAGTATTTTGAAAAAAAATATAGCTAAACATGTTAGTGAAAAAATGAAATTCTCTTTCAACCACTTGATTAGTAAAAAATAGAATTAATATCTCACAGTAAGAAATTGATTTTTTTTAAAAAAAAAAACAGGTCGTTCTATTCCTCAAATAATTGACCTTAGAAATTAAAATTTACAAATATTATATATATTATAAATATTTGATGAAATCTTAATAATAACATATTGAGATCACGTGATAATTTTGATCTGAAGTTATTACAGTTGCAAATTACTGTCGGTAATTTGCAAAGTGATAATTAACAATCACGTGATCATTATTGAGATAGCAACGAAGAGAGAAAAAAAATCTGATGTTTTCTTATTTTTGTTTTTTTTTTCGAAAAGCAGCTTTGTTGCCATTAAGCTAACGTAATGATGTCATGTGCATTATAATATGTAATTTATATTATACCCTTAAAACTTTATAACAATCAAATTAGTTTAATTTTGTGGGGACCATATATATTGATTTGGTACTATAGTGGGCCCAATTTTTGTTTGGCCTGAGAAGATTCTCTACGGGCAGGTTTTTATATTTAGGGTCACACTTCAGTGGTTCTGGATCACTAATTAGGGTTGGACACCACCCAGAAAGAGTTAATTGCAACTTATTTTGGTACATCAACGAAAAAATTCACATTTAGGTGATTAGACTATTAAAATTTTACAATCGACTGAAATATGTGTACATAGGTGACTCAATTTCAAATAATTAGGTTATGTAATTTTCTTTTATTTGGCTGATTGGGCGCATTCAACATTGTACGTCAAACCCACGTGGATTAAATATAAAAAGGATTTCATCTTCTCTCCCCTTATGCAATTCAGAAGAAACTTAGGACCCATAATTTTTCATAAATGATTTTAAGAATTTGATGGAGGAAGTTTCAATTCAACTCAGCATTTCATTAGAATATCAATAAAAAGAGTATTTAAAAATTGTTAATAAAAAATAAATTTAAGATATGGTATTTATTAAAAAGTATTTCTATTCATAAATATAAGTAATTTTGAATAATATTTTTGTCAAATTTATCCTGATTCAGACTAAATGGAATAACTATAATTTTTAAAGAGTAATTTAGTTAAACTAATGAACACTTTATTAATATAATTTAAAAGTATTTCTTTAATCACTTTGCAATAACTTTTAACTGATTTACATGGAAGGAGGAAGTATAATGAATCAAAATAACTATAACGGAAATACTTTTAGTCCCTAAATTTTAACTCCGTTAGAAAAATAGTACTACCGTTAGAAAAAAAATGCTTTTTAAAGTTAGTCAGCTAAATAAAGTGAGGTAAGAAAATAAAAAAAAAATTCACCTTTAAGATTGCAACTCAGAAAACAAATTGAATAAGACTAGCTCCTTGACGAACACAACATCAAAAGAAGATTCTCTCTTAGGAAAACGAGAGAAAGAACACATTATCAATGACTATTATTGCAGAGAGTGTAAATGCAGAATCTGCCCCTCATCGATTGAGTCATGGTTACTCTGTTCGATCTCCTACTGAGTTTACACACTGATCGATATATCCTTTTGTTGTAATCTCAAAATTCACCCTCAGTTCCTTAGTCCAGCTAGAGTTGATACAACATTTAGGTAATAAACAAATTCTCACGTCTCAAGTTTTACTCTGTTGGAACCATCATCGGGGCTGTAGATTCTGATGACCGTTATAATTACAGTTGTGATTGGAGATTAGATTTGGATGGCTGTGACTGTGAGGCTACATTTTTAAGACTAAAACTTTTAGATCAATGGGGGTTTTACTAACCAAATTGATAGGACATTTTAGTCTTTCTACATTTGGTTAACGGTGAAAGTCGCTCATAATCCACGAAAGGACTGTCCTGTCTTTCGGAGCTAAATTTCATGGCCTATAGGATTTATCAAAATAGAGAGAAGAGTTACTTACTTAATTATGTACAAATATCTTATTCGGTCCATTTCAAGAAAATAATCTATTTTTTATTTTTATATCCATTATTATGGTTAAAAAAATAAATTTATTTATATAATATTTTTATTATGTCCATATTAAATAACACATGAATAATTATTATATTAAAATAATAAGTTAAAATTAACAAAGGCAATTAACATAGGATAAAATTTAATACATGCATAGTAGATGATTTAAAAATTAATTATAATGAAAAAAGAAAAATAAATTATATTTTGAAATAGATTTAAAGGGAATGTTGACTATATCAATTAATTAGTAATTTGATTGATTTTTTCGTTTATATGAAAAATGAGAAATATGAAATTTAAATTTTTTCGGCTATAATTATTTTCATAAATTTAGTGAATTCTTTTTTAAACCGAGGGAGGAGTACATTGTTTTCGATTCTAAATACAACACGAGCATCTATGCTAAAAAGTAGAAAAAACTATATATTTTGGTACCCATAAAAGATGGTATAGTCTCTATTTAGAAATAAACCGCTGTTTCCCAGTAGACTTCATCGGTGCCACAAGTCCAGAACACAGAGAAGAAAGAGGATATAGAAGCTCTCTTATATCATCAAATGCCCCTGTCTCTTTTTCCTTCCATGTGGACGGCACCTAACTCTGAAGTTCCCTTAAGCAAACAAACCCCGAACTTTTATTTAGACAAACTCTTTGTTCAATAAACCTTACCAGGGACGTTGAATTAGATTTAGATTTGTTTCACCTTTCAAGTTAGCCATAGCACACCCACATACTCACCCAACTAAATTCTGCTGTAGGAATCTTCAAAAAGTAAGTTGTACTTCTTGGTTTCTTTATTTTCTCTTACAAAACTTTTTTTTCAGTTCCTCTTTGTTTTGATACTATAAATAGTATAAATTCTTTGTTGTCTAGAAGCCACAAGAAATGGGATTTTGTCTCTTTTTTCTTTAAATTTCTATGTACTGTAAATTATAAGAAGAAATGGGTTGTCTTCCATTTTTCTGTGTCTATTATTTTGGTTCTGTAAGTTCTGGGTTGGCTAGAAGCTATAAGAAATGGGTTCCTTTGGTTTTTACTTTTTTCATGTGATGTTTGTGTTTTCGTAGTTACTTTCTGCAGCTCAACTTGTAAGCGACTGAGAGTTGATAACACAATAGAATTAGACGAATTGATTGCTTAGGTGTCTTTGAGTAAATTTTTGTTGTGGGTTTTACAAAAAGTTTTCCTTTAATCATCCAAAAGTCGCTGCAGTTAACTTTGTAAACCTAACTTGATATTGGGCTTGTAAAATCCTTGTACAGTCGAAACTAAGTTATGTGTTGCCGACTTGGCTTGTATTCAGTCATGAATGAATGTGTGGTAGGTTTCTTCCTCTGAAATGCATTTCTCATTGCAGTTTACAAAAACAGTTTTTGTTGACGATGTTTCTTGAAGCTGGGCATATTGGATTTTCGGATACAAGCAATACCAATCCTTCCTGGAAGTTCCTCTTTTTGTTTTACATTTTTACTGTTCTTTTGTGTTTCGGATCATGATGAAATTTACAATTGGGATTTAATAGGCTTTGTTAGATTCAAATTTGAAGCAAGTTGATATGGACGATGGAGCCTTTAATCCTAATTCTAGGCCCATGAGTTTCTCGGGCACTGCCATGGATTTAGATTTCATCGATGAACTCTTGGATGATGGATGCTGGTTGGAGACTACTGATGGGTTTAACTTTTTGCAGCCGGGCCTCTCCAACTCTAGTGTTCCAAGTGACCCTTCACAATATTCTCCCTGTTTGGAGTCCAGCAGCAGTCTTGCAAGTACAAACCTTCATCAGGAAATCCACCTAGAAGCAGCAGAAAATAACTTACTAGGAAATCCGCCCTGTAATAATGCCAGAGGAAAGGAACTTACTGGAAGTGAATCTCAAAACCAGAGTTCTCTCAAGATTACCGCACCTTTAGTAGAGCCAGAGCCTTCTCCAATTGAAGGCGGTGAATTGGGAACAAGATTGTGGATTCCACCAATGGCAGATGTGCGGTCGTCTTTTTCAGTAAAGCAAAGATTAATTCATGCTATTGGACAGTTGAAAGAATGCGCAAAAGATATGGAAGTCCTTGTTCAGATATGGGTGCCAACAAAGAAAGAAGGCAAGTGTGTCCTCACGACTATTGGTCAACCGTCCTTCCATAGTCTGAAAAATGAAAGTCTTGCAAGTTATCGAAATGTTTCAGAGGCCTATAATTTCCCAGTGGAGGGGGATTCAAAAGAGTCTCTTGGGTTGCCTGGTCGAGTTTTCTTGGGGAAGTTGCCTGAGTCAACTCCAGATGTTCGATTCTTCAGAAGTGATGAGTATCCACGTAAAAGTTATGCAAAACAATATAACATCAGGGGTTCTCTTGCAGTTCCTGTCCTTGAAAGGGGTACTGGGAATTGCTTGGGGGTTGTTGAGGTTATAACAACCTCTCAATATATCAATTATCGTCCAGAACTAGAAACTATCTGCAAAGCTCTTGAGGTCTCTTCTTTCTCCTTGTCTCTTAGTTTAACTATTGAATTGTGAAACCTTCAAATATTAATTTTTCATGGAACAACATTGGAAACATGACACATAAATGGCTGGTCTAATCTGTAATGTCTGAACATTTTTCACTTTGTAGCTACTCCTACATGTTGCGGCTGCGGCTGCAGTTGTTGGATGATCTCTAATTTTGACTATATGTTTCTTTCCATTATACTTTATGTGAGTAATGAAGTGGCTGGAAGGTTGTCACAAGCTCTGTTATTTTATATGTTATTATATGTTGTGCTATTTTTATTTGCCAAAAATTTTCATAAATTTGGATTACTGCTACTACTAGCTTGAATACGTTTCTTTTTTTCATCTTGTTAAATATCTGATTTTTTTTTTAAATGACACTTTAAAAGAAAAATCTTCCAAAAGTGCCAATGTTTATTGCTTTACCTGTAATATTACTCATCTGACCTACTCTAATGCACATTCTAGTCTAATACGCATATATCTATTCAGGCTGTTGATCTAAGGAGTTCACAGCATTTCTGCCCTCCAAGTGTAAAGGTAAATGGATTATTTCTTACGTACACGATAGATTTATGGTATATTTGGTTAAGAGGATGGGAATCAGAAAAGGAGGACAGACATAATGTGAAGGGAGGAATTGAGAAGGGATGACGAGATTTACTTTTTTTTGTTTGGTAGCAAGTTATAGAAATAAGGATGAATTCTCTACTTCGTTTGCAATGACAATGAAGTATTACTTCTCTTTTCCAATCCTCCCAAATTTGGAAGATTATATTTTGGTGGGCCTCGTAAAAAATGAAATGAGATTTATCATTCCTCTCTAGTTTTTCTCTTCAAGCAAGCAAAGTCCCTTCTTTCTTTTCCTTCCTCTCTTTCCTCCAAACCAAATGTAGCATTAATAGCCAAATTTATGATTTGTAGTATCACAGTTGTGCTTGCTTTTCACAGGCTTGTAAAGAGTTTTGCCAAGCTGCAGTTCCTGAGATATCAGAGATTTTGGGTTCTGTGTGCAAAACACATAAGTTACCTTTGGCTCTAACATGGGCTAGATGCTTTCAGCAAGGAAAAGGTGGATGCCGACATTTTGATGAGAATTTTGCACATAGCATTTCCACTGTAGACTCTGCCTGCTTCGTAGCTGATACAGAATTTTTGGCATTCCATGCGGCATGCTCTGAGCAATACCTTTTTCTAGGTCAAGGGATTGTTGGGAAAGCGTTCATGATGAACAAGCAATGTTTTGCAACTGATATAACTTCATTTAGCAAGACAGATTATCCTCTATCTCACCATGCTAAAGTTCTTGATTTGCATGCTGCTGTTGCAATTCCCCTGCAAAGCACTTACGCTGGATCAGCTGATTTTGTCTTGGAGCTATTCTTGCCAAAAAATTGCCGAGATGCTGAAGAGCAAAAGCAGATATGGGACTTACTGCCCATTGCCATACAACAATCTTGTAAGAGTTTACATGTTGTCATGGAGAAGGAGCTAGAGGAAGATATCAGGTGGCAAATGGCTGTTTGTTCAAATGGAAAATATAATAAACAAGAAAATCATAACTTTGCATCTTCTTCATTGCAACAACATTATTCAGAGAGTTCATCATGGATTGCCCAGATGATGGAGGCTCAGCAGAAAGGTAAAAGCGTCTGTGTCTCATGGGACACTGAAAACGAACCTAAACAAGAGTTCAAGGTGGCAACTAATCGGGATGACACTCCAGAAGACTTGTACTCGAAGCATGTTTTTGCAGAGTCTGGACAACTACATCAAAATTCTGGAACCAAAGATAGTATCGAGGTCAGCAAAAATTCTTCTTTTGCTGGCCAGCACTCATCAGGCCACAAGAAAGCAGGCGAGAAGAGACGGACCAAGGCAGAGAAGATAATCAGCTTGCCAGTTCTTCGACAGTATTTTGCAGGGAGCCTTAAAGATGCTGCTAAGAGTATTGGTGGTAGGAGAAAATTTTTATGCCAATTGGAAATCAAATATTCTTCTTTCGTTCATTTAGCTTGGTTAAATATTACACAGTTCTAATGACAAAATAAAGAATAATTCTATTGAGAGAATCAAAGCCATTCTTAACTGCTGTGACTTAGATTTTTACTGGATGCCTCCATAATGTAATCTTCTATAGGCGTTAATATAGCTGGGTTTTGCATGAACTATAAGCAATCCTTTGAAACAGGTGTTGGTTAGAAGACATTGCTTTGGTCTCTGTCACTTTGGTATATTTTTTCCATCTTGTCTATTATATTCTCAGTCATTTAGCAATTGAGATCCAACTAGCAAGTTCTGCTTATTCCTGCTAGACTGATACTAGGAAATATAACTGTAATTCCAAAGTGATATATTCCTTTATGAAATGCTGGTCTATTTTTCATCCTCTCAAACTCCTTGATTTTACTTTTAATTATCCTTGAATCCATTACCAAAATTAACTCTATCAACTTGATTCTCAGATATATTTTCACAGCCCTGTCTTGAGGTTTCCCAGCATCTTCTTGTTCTGATATGTAGCTTTTCTCAAGACTAACCATTTTCACTTCTCTTAGTTTTTGGTTAACGATTCTAAATTGTGTGAGATCCCTTTAGGCTGATTTCTTCCATTAGAATGTTATGCCGTTCTTAGAATAAGTTTAAGTTTTATGATTTAATTGGACATTGACATGTTTAACCTTGACATCTATTGTGTAGAAACAGGTTATATTCAGATTGATGTCTTCTGCTTACCAGTTCACTTCTAATGCAGTGTGCCCAACCACTCTGAAAAGGATATGCAGACAACATGGCATCACTCGGTGGCCTTCACGAAAGCTTAAGAAAGTTGGCCACTCATTAAAGAAACTGCAGCTTGTAATTGATTCTGTACAAGGTGCTGAAGGTACCATTCAGATTGATTCCTTCTATTCAACTTTTCCAGAATTGACCTCTCCAAATTTTTCCGAAAGTGGTCCTTCTGCCTCGTTGAAGACAAATGACAATTTGAAGCCATTAAACGCTTGGGCTTATAGTGGCTTATCGAATGGTGGAGTCACTGCTTCAAAATCCCCATCCTCCTCATGTAGTCAAAGCTCAGGATCAAGCATCTGTTGTTCAACTGGAGAAAAGAAGCATAAAATCCCCGACAATGCTTTGAATACTGGGGATGACATAGCAGTAGAAGACCCAAGTAACATATTAAAGAGAACGCGTAGTGATGCAGAATTACATGCCCTTTATAGAGAAGAACAGCACAAACCTCTTGCAAGATCCCAAAGCCATAAAATGTTGGGAGATCATCATCCAAGTCTAACAGAGTCTCTACCTCTCTTCCCAAAAAGCAGTTGCAGAAGTTTTCGGGGTAGTGGTGCATTTAGAGTTAAAGCCAACTTTGGAGAAGACAACGTGAGATTCAGCTTGCAACCCAATTGGAGTTTCAAGGACTTGCAACAAGAACTGGCAAAACGTTTCAATATAAATGACATATGCAGATCTGATTTAAAGTATTTAGATGATGATCAAGAATGGGTTCTTTTGACTTGTGATGATGATCTTGAGGAGTGTAAAGACATATACAGATTGTCTCAGGGCCAGAGCCAGACAATCAAGATTTCTGTCCATCAAGCTTCACAGCATCTCCAGTAGTTCATATTATCGTTTTAAAGAGAGAGGAGATTCTGCTGGCATTGTTTTCATTTTCTCTTTAAACATCTGAGCTAATATTGTCTCATAGATAGGTAATAAGATGCAAGAATATGGCAATTATTGGTTGGAATAAGTGCAGATAGAAGTTATAATTGAAATGAATGTTTTGTATGTTATCTTTTGTGCATATTATTTTAGATTGTAATGTTTTAAGGCATCATGTTTGTGTGAAGTCTATTGTATCTTCAAACATTATATAATAGATGGAAATTTGAATGATTAAATTTATAAATTTTTATAAATTTATAGCCCTAATTTACCCTTTCAATTCTTCGTTTTTTATTAATCATGAATTTTAATTTATTTCAAAAACTCTCTTTTCCTTTTCTATGGGCGGCCATAGGTGAGCTCTTGCATTTTGCATAATAAACATCCAAGCGATTATATAGTTACTCACGAAAAAATTAACTCCAAAAGAAAATTAAACAAGAAATTATATATTTCAATTGCACTTGATTAATGAATTAAGTGGTTACTATGTGAAATTTTCCGGTCAGAAACCGCATTATTAACTCCTTGAATAACAAATAAGCAGTGAAATTGTTTGAATTTTGTCCTACCGGCAAAATCTTTATAACTACTCAACAGAAATAATACTATCTCTCGTAACATAATATATAGCCGTTTAAAATTATTGTACAAAGATTAAAAAATAATTAAGGAATTTGACTGGATTATCTTTTATCTCAAAACCAAACAATTTCTGCGTGTGTGTAATACATATTGAAAAAACATCGCCTATAGCTTTATAAACAATTTATATATATTGTCTAAGAACGATTTATAGTTGAGGACGGCAGGAGCAACACTCCTCCAAGGAAATTTTAGTGGCAGTAAATCTCTACATTTAAAACAAACCACAACTCTTTCTTGTGTCTATCTTTGGCTAACTAAACTAATTCTTAACCATAAGTCAGTACTAAACAAAACTAAATATTTCAATAAACAAATTTTTCTACACACACTCACCAACCTCAACGTGCATGCCATAACATTCATCTTTCATATCTTCTTTATTTATCTAACCCTAATCCACCGTATCTCCATTACTAAACCAACCTCAAGGACTAGCTAGCTATCCATACTCAGCCTTCCGGCAACCATGGAAGATGCTTCTTCACCTGATCTATTGCCACCCTTGTCTCCCTCATCACCTAAATCTTTGCCATCATCTCCAAGATTCCCGTCTCTTCCTCGGCCTACTATTTCCCTCCAACAACCCACCGGAAAAGACCCGTCTAAATCTGCTAAACTCTTTCGCCGTTTCCGATCAGTTTTCCGATCACTTCCCATCTTAACACCAACTTGTAAGATGCCGGGAAATGGACTTCATGACAAATACATCCATGGTGGGACACGGATGACGGGAACCCTATTTGGCCATCGGAAAACTAGAATTAACCTAGCAATTCAAGAAAACCCTAGCTCTCTCCCCATTTTATTGCTTGAACTAACAATACCAACGGGAAAACTGCTTCAAGATATGGGAATGGGGCTAGTTAGGATTGCTTTGGAGTGTGAAAAGAGACGGAACCAGAAAACAAAGATTATAGAAGAGCCAGTATGGACAATGTATTGTAATGGAAGGAAATCAGGTTATGGGGTAAAGAGAGAACCGACAGATGAAGATTTGGTAGTAATGCAAATATTGCATGTGATATCTATGGGAGCTGGGGTTATACCGGAGGACGGAGATCATCTGGAGGGAGAACTAACGTACATGAGAGCACATTTTGAACGTGTGGTTGGGTCTAAAGATTCAGAGACCTATTACATGATGAATCCTGATGGGAATAATGGACCGGAATTAACCATTTTCTTTGTGAGGATTTGATATTTGGTGAGGATAAAGATTTTAATTTGGTGTGCATGTACATTTGCATTTTACTGGGCAATGATGTTAATGGGAGATTATTGCAAGCTCTTATTAGAGCAAAACTGTATAATTTTTATTAGTTAATTCATGTCATTCCCCAGTTAGATGGTGTTCGCAATAGCAGCAATGTGTATGAGCAGAGCTGGTGATGAATAGCTAGCTAGTTGCAGCTTTATCAGTTCTATGTGTATAGTGATTATATGATAAATTTGCAATAGATATTATTAACTTCATGTTCAGAACTCAATAAGTAATTTTAGCAAAAAGCAAATTGTACCATATTAGCTTCATCAGTTATATGGGAGTGACTTAGAAAAGAAAGAAAAGAGTAATCTGAAAATGTATAATTAATCATTTATGCTCCATTTGTTTATGGAAAATAACTTTTCATTGAAAAATATTTTTCAAATAACTTATTTTCTTTTGATTGAACATAATATTGAAAGTTAATTAAAAAATATTCAAGTGTTTAACTTATAACACCGTAAATATTTATAATTATAGAAGTTTTGTACTTTCAAAAATTTATTGTTAATATGAGACAATTTTGATAGTTGCCGGTTGCCAATGGACCGTGGTGACTAGTGATAAATGAATTAAAAAATATATATTTATAAAATTATAATAAATTTATTAATATCCGAAATATTTTTCTTTGAAAATTATTTTTCTTAAAAATGGTTTGACCAAGAAAATGTTTTCTATTGATTGATTTTTTTGAACACCCTATGTGAAAATATTTTTAAGAGTTTGAGTTTGGGCTTAATTTCCATTTAGTTCTTGGGAAGATTACAAATGGTGGCAATGATTATTTAGATTCCTTCTCCATTACAGAATTTTAATTAGTGCAATGTACGCTAATCAAATATAATTCTTATTAATTACCAGAATTCTAATCATTTTTATTTTTTGAGAAAAAAACATATTTTCTTACATTCCAATAATATAATGTGGAAGTCGATCAAAACATCATGACATGCATTTTGTATTTATTGTTATTATTATTAGAAAATAATATGAATATGTACTTATATTGGTTCTTCCTTTGTGCGTGTATTTTACTTTAATATCCTTATAAAAATTGCAATTGACTTTTCAAAATTAAATTTAATCATATGAAAAATTCCAAAAAGGCATAAAAATGTACCATAGGGATGACAATTTTATTTGCTTCATTAAATATTAGCCATGATGATGATAACATACGTTCCATTTAAAAACATATACATTTTAAATAAATTTTGATCCGTCTTGGAATCCACCTTTTTTTTTAAAAAAAAAAAAACCTAATTATATATATTTTTTAAACAAAGTTTTCTTATATTGAAACACTTGAGCCGAATCCATTGGAACGGGTGGATTCCAATTTTTTTTTTTTTTGGAAAAAATGTAATAAAATTTTGAGAATAAAAAAAGAAAAGTCACGAACTTTGCAATTAATTTATAATTCTAATACTTTACAAATTCAATTGAAAAGTCAAATTGCGGTTACTGTTGCCTCAAAAAATCATCTAGATGAGCAACCAACGCTATGTATAAACTAGGCCAATATTCGCATGAATCTATCCAATCAAACAAAACTTGGAAGAGGAAAACAAACTTATTTGTGTATGTCATTGAGGGGAACTTGAAGAGAGAAATGTTTACTTGTTCAAAAAAGGGACTTCTAGTTTCTAAACGACAACGCGTGTAAACAAACGACCATTCATAGAAGTAATAATCGAGAAGGGCCATGCTATATCTTTTCAGTTCAAAATTGGGGACCATTTAGCCTCTTAAAAAAACAAAGGTGATTAGACTGGGTCATATGATTAATTAGTCGGAGCCACAGTGCTTCCTATACAATACTTCTACCCCAAAAGAAAATGGGTTAGCAAATTTTAAAATAAGTCCAAAATATTTAAAAATGGATATTTAACCAGCGGTAGAATATCATTCGGTTTTTTAATTTCTTGCTATTTTGTACTAATAAAATTACTGAGAAATGACAACTTACCGTTAGAACATGGAGGCGGTCAGAGTGAACATAAAAAACCTCTGAAATTGTTGTGCATATGCATCAAAACCACAGCCAAAGGTAGACATGTTCATCTGATTGTTTCAATCTTCGAAAAATAGATTTATTTAACTGGTTAGGCCAATTTCAATTTCCAGCTTCAGTATCTAGACTAGATTACAAAAACACATTGGTAGGGGTTGTGGCGGCTATTCTACAACTCACCTCACCGCTCATTCAATACCCCGTGTCATACATTTCTGGTATACTGAAAATGAAAGGGAAAATTAGTCATAAAGCATAATTTACAGTAAGGGTAAGAAAAACAATCATTGAATTAGGAGTCAGGTTGCTCAGATTTCAGAGGTGTGCCCGATGAGGATGCACCATTCCCATTTTGAAGGTAGAGGCTGTTGGCCACCGTAGAATCATTAACCAGACCAACGTCAACGTCGTCAAAGTTCAGTGTGCCTCTGACCTTCCTATTACTGAAGCAAAAGATGAAAACAGCAATGTCATTTATTTAGAACAGAGAAATTTATACGCTGGAGGATGTTGCTAAAGAGAAGCATACCCATTTAAACGATTGTTGATTGCAGTCAGGTCTTTTGAAGGGCTCTGGTATGCATGAGTGCTCTCTCCCACACAAGCATAATAGCTTTTTGAGCTATGTGATATTAAAGCATCCATCTGAAAGCATGAGAACAGATCAAGTTACACATATGCAGTAAATTGTCTCATAGTAGAAATACATTAGTTGTTATTTTGAGTCACTTGGCATCAATAATTGATGTTGTACAATATTCAAGCGGAGAAACAAAGAAAACTCTAAACAAAATAATTGAGAAATAAATATGTACCTTGGACGTCCGTAACGGAGAGACATACACATTATGTGTTGCAGAAACTTTCTTTGGAGACATATCAGGGAGACTTGGAAAAGGAGATACTTTAGGTGATGCAGGGCATTGACCTGATTGGCCAAAAACAAAAGCATGTTAAAACAATGATTTGCAACGACAACAGCAGGGGATGCTGAAAAATGTACCATCTTTGTTATTATTCACTTCAGGTGTCGGACTAGCTTTTGTGATTGCTCCAGCAGAACCAACCTCCACCAGCAAAGGCTTCGCAGCAGGAATGAATATTTCATTGTAAAATGTAATAATATCAACATGATCTTGGCCTGTCCTCTGTTTTGTGACCGTTTAATAGGTTAGATGTCCACAAAGTACAACAGCAAATAGAGTAAGATAAGGCGGCATACCCCATTGTGGCGTGCTGATGACCAATCAACAAACACACTGCGGAAAACTTGTGGTTTACATTGTGGCTGCTTCCTATAATTGAAAATGATCTCCCTGAAGGTTAGATTCACTTTAGAAATCTGCATAACAAATGTAAGGGTATGATAAGGAAAAATGATCAAGATGAACATTAAAAGGTAGCTAATAAACTCTCACAAGTTACTGATAGCAAACCTTTGCAACTCCATAGAAACAACAAAGGATGATCTGATCAATATGACGGTTAAAGAACAAAGATGTCCGCTGACTAAGTATTTGTTGAAAAAGGTGATACACATTCTCCCTTATATGCTGCTGAGACTGTTGTAACCTTTCAACCATGCCATTGATTCTGACAGCAGCTAACTTATTAATCTAGGCAGGACAAGAATGTGGAAGTGTAAATATTGGAACATAATCAAAACAAATAAAGCAGCATAATGTAATCTCGACCAAATTCAAAAGTGAAGTGGAACATCCCCTGTCAAGAAAAAACTCCACTCAGAAAAAGATATTATTTTTGGGTAGAGCTCCTCGACCCTTGAGAGCTAAAGGTTTACATACAATTAACATACTGATCTTCAAACCGTCTTCAATAGAGTTAACAATAGGTTAAACAAATGGCTTAGACAGATATCATCCTTCAGAACATTTATCATCTTCAAGAGCAAAACAGAATGGATGAAAAGGTAGATATCATCATTGAAGCTTCCCTTCACAACTGATTCAATTTAATCAAATGCAAGTTTAGGGTTCCCGAGTTTTGTCTCAAACAAGCTGGAACCCACAAGTTATCATTTCAAGGTTGAACATACTCGAGCCAAATCCATCTTCTCTTGAACAATGGCCTAAAGCATAAACTTGAGCCTATACTCTCATCGATTATTTTTATAGCCTCCTGAACTTTGCCGGGGTTCAATTATGAACCAACACTTTCATATTTTAGAAATAACTATGCTCTCATAAAAATGAAATAACTTTACGGGGTTTCAATCATAAACCTGCACTTTCACATTTCATTTTGGCGAGAGACATAGTTATTACTAAAACGTGAAAGCATAGGGTCATGATTGAACTCCCGCAAAGTTTAGGGTCAAATTTATGTATTAGGTCCTTGAACAACTGTAATGTAAGCTAGTCCAGGCTTGTTTGCACCCTTAATTCTGGAAGGATGCATGAAATGTGGCAAACATGAGAACCTAAGAGACAGTTCCAGGTAAATGTGATGGAGTATATACCAAGAATTGCGATTCCAAAGCCAACCACCACTGCAACCAAAACCCCCAAAAGAAAAAAAGGAATCCTTCCTCCATTACAAGCAGAGAAAATGAAAGCCTATGCATCCCAAACTCTAAGCATATGTACAGTTATCTTACGTTGTCAAGTTGGCAATAAAATGTCCATTGACATTAGAATGTTGAGTCTATTACCTTGCTAAAGAACACATTAATCCCAGTTTCTGCGCATGTTTCCCCCCCTCCCCCGGGGTTTGGACGTGTTGGACTGGGAAAAAAAAATCCACACACAACTCAATTAGATAATAGAGAAAAGCTGTAATATGGTCCATAAAAGTAAGAGATACCACCTAATTTCCCCTAAGAGTTCCAAGTACCTGGCAAAAGCAGACTGCAAAGGTGGTGGTAGCTTTGATTTAAGGTTACTGAAAGCAAGAAGACGATCCTTCACTGGTGAAGTAAAGGAGTTCCGCTCAACTAACACACTACGATAGTCTGGGCATGGCCTTTTTGGAGACCGGATATCTCCATTCTGGCCTAGAAAATGATACATGACAAAGGACACAATGTTTGCGTGAAACAATTAAAAAGTTTGAGCTAACAACCCAGCTAACTTTAGATCAGATATTTAATTTTTTTCAAGAAAAAGAAAATATTACCTGGATACAACTCATGCTTCTGTAAAGAAGGCAATGGAGGCAAGCTGACAGAACAGAAGTTAATATGCATAGCAATTGCATCCAAAGATGGCATTGGTTCTGCTAATAGCCCGAGACGATTTATCTCTGCAGATAAAGAGGGTCTTGCAACTGTCAAAGAATTATACATTGAGGAGCCCTTTTCCCACACCATGCTCTCCAAGAGTCGTTCTTCCAATGAATTCAAATGCCGCCTCAACTCCCTCGGGAGGGACTCCTCATGTCTAATGAAACTCTCTATCACCTTGCTGAGATCAAAAGCTGTGATTCCAGTTCTCTCCAAAACTGCAGGAAACAGCATCGTGACAGTCTTATGCGTTGCCAGAACTAGTTCAGCAGAACATGCAAGCATACATCTGTGAAACCTCTCATTAGTTAATAAAGAGGTCAAATTTGTTGCATGCAATATCTGTGCCTCTGCTGTGCACATTGCTTCCAGAACCCTATAATACAACTTTAGAGCTTCCAATCTTCGTTGTTCTGCCCATATATTGTCCATAAGGTTTGTACTTTGCAGACTTCCAGTTACACCACGCTCTCCCAGAGCACTGCTTGGAAATATAGCCTCCAACATTATCTGTGCTCTACGTATGACATCATTAGTTACATCCCTATCACATGATGCAAGAAAGCGTTCTAACTGTGCCGATGGTTTTGACAGAAGTGGAGAAATAACAGTACGAAGCCACTTTGCAGTTGTCATTGCTGTGCTTACAGGCGTGGCAGCCATCTTAGGATTTGTGCTGCCAAAAATGCCATTTGCATGTGATGCAGGGGATTGATGGCAAGAAAGCGGACTTGTAATTGTCTTTGTTGGTGAGGACATCTGATCAAATTTCCTCTGCCCAGAACAAATAAAATGATGCTATCTTTAATATTGTTGTTTCTATGTCTCAGTCTTATAGAATGTGTATTTAACATAAAACTCACCTTGGTGCCAGTTACATTTATGGCACTTCCAGATAGGCTTCCTGAACCAAGTAAGCTGTCTTCATCATTGATAAATACCCTCTCATCTAGTTCACCCTTACAACGAATTGCATCGTCATAATCCTTCTCTAAAATACTCAAACTGGTCTGCAATGATGACTCTTCCATTAAATCTTCATAATAAATCAAACCATCTGCATAAAAAAGAATCAGTTCAGAAGCAAAAAACTAAAAACTACTGCCAATTTTGAAAGATCTACAGACAAATATGGAAAACTTTTCAAACATACCTGGATTGATATTATCCAGGTTTTCATTTTTGCACTCAGGTGCCAAACGTGGCTTCTTTTTCAAGAGATCTGCTATTAAATTATTGGTCTTCTCCATTGTTTTTCTCAACTCATCTTCAGAAGTGTCGTATTTGTTGCAAAGTGATGCTAACAAGTCAACACCTTTGTCACCCTTCTTGACTTCATACACAAAATAATCAGATGTCAATTAACAATTCCAAACAAAGGAACTCTCCAAGAAAAAAGAGGAGAAAAAATCTAATGAAAACTGCTAAAAAATGCAAGATAATTACCAAACCATTGAGAGTCATTCAAATTGAAATTTCTGCAGTGAACTGGAACATGAATCATCAAAACAGCCTGAGAAATTCCATTTAATAGTAAGAATATTTCAATCTGGGGCTACAGTACTAGATAATCTTGCAAAGAAACACATCTGATTTCATTCAACAGGACTACTAATTCTTTGACAAGAAATCTATGGCATCAATATGTGGGTAAAAAAAAAGTACAGTAATGTGTAATTCCTTATGACTAGGCCAGAACCACAGTATCAGTAGTTGAAGAAATAGGGGAATTGTACTAACCAGCACAGACACCAAACCGTTTGTGCAAGTCACCAAATCTTTAAATCTGCTGAATGCATGTACACGGAGTGCCAAAAACAGCAACCATCCAAAACGATGATATTCTGACAAATATGCTGTTTCACTGGAAACTGCTGACTGTTTATCAACATTTGCATCACTTGTCAAGAAAAGTTCCCGATACGCACGTTTGTAGTGCCTTGAACATTTAACAACAAGATACAATATTATTTATGTAAAAACAGTTTTAAAGAAAAGTCTCCTAAAAGCAAAATTGCACTAAATTTCATTTAAATCATGGACGATTATGTCCTGTTGCTACACTAGAAGACCGATTGTGTAGCAGAATACCTCAAAATGATGATAAAAATACAATGCCATCAACTTTATGTGATATATAGTTCATAACATACTTTTGAAGCAAACCAGAAGATAAAATTATAAATGTCACTGATAATTTTGCAGCAAAATGCAACTTCAAGAAATTCTACAAATCAGCAAAGCACCAGATCATCAGCCTTCTAATACTTTTCCTAAGAATTTTCAACACAACTAAACTCAAAATATACCAGAAAGACTATACTCGCCCTCAAAAAGGAAGTTCTGGAGTATTCCACAGGCGGATGTACAAATACCAGTAAATATCTGATCAATAAAGTAGTAAAAGCATGTAGCAATATCCAGAACAATAAGCCCCATAAAGAATATGCCTACCTGCTTAAAATGCTCAAGTGTACAAAATTGGCTTGCAATTCCTTTGCCTGATAGAAGAAAGTGGAAGATAAAACATGAGAAATTCTTACACCAAGATACAGGAATATGCATCAAAAGAGCATATCAACAAAAAAGTATAAAGCAACCATAAATCTCTTCCACCTCAAGTCTGTTCTCCCAATCTGCACCATACATATTACTCAAGATTGGACCAGCCTTGACAACATATTGAGGTAACTCTTTAAAGAAGTCCACAATGCTGCAAGTTATGAAATAAGATGACTGGAATTAGTAGAGTGATTCAGAATTAAAACCAGCTAAATGCAATGAATTAATGAGCACAACATACTTCAGCTTGGCACATCTCAATATTTGGCATAAAGTAAGCCCATTATCATCAGACCTCTGCTGCAAATTATCTCTACTCTTCTCGCTCAACCTCTTAACAGAATACAAAACAAAGGCAAACCAAAACCTCTCCGCTTCTTCCGACTAATAGATAAAATTTTAATTCAACTAGTTATTCAACTTGTTCCCACAAAAAAATATTTTGTATAAATAATTCAGAAGAAGAAAAAAAGAAAGTTGGGAACTTTACGGCTCCATTCCCAATAGATGAAATATTTGCTGACAGAAGATATTTTGTTTCTTTAAAAAGCTTCATAGCTTCTTTATACGTGTCCTCATCTAAAGATAATCCGGTCTGCCAATAAAACCAAATTTCCCATTAAATTAAGAAAAGGCCACACTCAGTTGTAACTAATAATTTTTGAAAATATGAAAAAATAAGAGAAAGAAAAACCAAAAAAGAATTCAAAAGTTTATACCTTACAAAACTCTGAGAATCGCACTTCAGTGGCATCATTTTCCCCATCTCCTCCATCAGGATGTAAATTGTTGATTGGTGCCATAGTTGATTAATTTGCTGCCACTTCTATCCTAACACCGACTGGGTTACGTGTTCCAGACTGCAGTACTCTGGGTTTACAGTGGAACAGGTTCTGGATCTCCTAAAGTGGCAATCCCAACAACAATAATGAAAAAAATTGTAGATGAAGAAAACTTGCAAAGACGAAGAATTAGGAAAGTAAAGAAGCGGAATGAAGAGAAAGACATTAGGTAATGCAGACATGGATGAACGAAATGAGCTGTTAGTTACTAGGAACCATAGAGAAAATGAAAGAAAGGGAAGAAGTTGGAGAGAATTATAAGGATGGTAAAATGTCGAGTACCTACAAAAATTGCACGACTTATGCCCAAACCCATCTAAATATAAGATCCCAAAGCCCGTTTAAATTTATGCTACTCAAACCTGCTGAAAATTACATTTTTTATATTCAAACCCATTTAGCATTACCCATACCTGTCCCAAAACTATATAAATACCCATTTAACAAAAACAAAATCCATACAATACGGTAATTGTTTTAAAGGAGAATTATTAATAATATAAAAAATAATGAACAATTAATAATTACAAGTACTATTGTTACATCATGTATCCAATTTGTTTTACTGAATATAAATAATGTAGTTCTTTTAATATACAGTTTGTAAAGCAATAAACTTATAATTGTTAAACCTTAAAAAGACACACACACACCAAAAAAAAAAAAAGAGCATAGTATTACTTGTAGAATGTTGAAATCAATCTCCTCATAGACCAAGTCTCACAGGATGAATTTAAAATTAACAATCTTACTTTTGTAGTTGGAAATACATGCATAAAATTCCAAGAAAAGAAAGCTTGTGGTTTTATGTGCAGAGTGCAAAACCAAAAGGAAAAGAAGCAAAACGGAACAGAAAAAACTAATTAAAGGTGTATGAGTGAGAAATTAAAAGAACAAGGAACTTATTGGTGAGCAAAATGACAGAAATTGCGAGTTTATGAGAATTACAGTAAAACAGTCATTAGTTGGTTTCTCATTGTGGATGAGAAAATTAATTGCAACTAAAAAATTAAATTAATTGTTGCATTTTTTGAGATGATAATTGCAATTTTTAACCATATATCAAGAATAATTTTTAATTTTAATTTATAAATCAATAAAATAGGCAATAAGCTTATTCTTTCTTAAACAAAGAAACCTTTGGAGTAGCGAAAATAAAATCATAACAAAAGGTTTGGGGGGGGGGTGTTGCGGAGCTTAGGAAATGATAACAAAATAAACTAGGCATTTTATGTAGACTTGAACAGCATTAAACATTTCAAATACAGAAGTAGTACCTAGCCAGTTTCATATCAATACAAAGAGCAGTGAATTCTCAGTTCTAAATGACTAATAGCTTGTTTAATTCACCAATGAACATAATCATAAAAATGATGTAAGACAGGAGTTTTCAAACAGGTAAGAAAAATAGCAAAACCCTAAGAAATTCCACAAAATTCCCTATTATACAGAGGACTTTTCTAACACACTACACCTATTTATGCCCACAAAATCAAAATACATAATCATTTACAGTGAAAAATAAAAAATAAAAAAAATTATTTACAGAGCTTTAACAGTATCAAAAATACCTAGCAAGTAGTCTGGGACCTGCGAGCCACGGAGCTTTTTGCCGAGATGGCCACACCTAGTGTCTTCATAGTGACACTAGTCAGATTGAATCTTCAGATAAAAGGCAATAGATAAAACAGCCATGAGAAATAAGGCAACAAAAGGAGAAATGAGCTCGACTGCTTACACAAAAAACAACAAATTGAATTTTGTTTGAAAAGCCATACCAAAATAGTAACTTACCGTTTCCTTTTGGAACAGATCTCAGAAAATTTCTTCAAAATCGAGCTGATATACAGATCCAGCAGCAAAACCCTAGCTTCAATTGAACAACAGCTTTCCAGATCGAACCATAACACAGAAACAGCAGAATCAGATTTTTGATTGCAGATGAAACCCTAAATCTCTCCCTCTCTCTCACTATACTTTGAGGCCTCTTTTTGAGGAAACCCTATCAGTGTTCTGTCACTAGCGCGGGAAAATCCAAGATGACTTTGTCACATACATATATGACATAATGAGACGCATACATGAAGAACCAATGGGCTAGCGACACGTCCTATGAGTTAGGTTATTTTACCGCCAAATTTTTCCCACCGTTACGAGATTCTCTTCGAGAATAAGATTCGCCGTTATAGCGGAGTGGTTATTTTGTCTCGGAAATTGAGAACGGCCCGTGCGGTTTGTGGGACAGACAAATTTTTTTATTTTACTGTTTCCTTTGAATGGATTCAAACATCACCGTAGCTTGGAAATAATTGAATATTAATTATATAGGGATAAAAAAGCAAAATAGTTGTTCTTTGTATCTAATATGTAACCAAAATAAATTATTTAAAATTTTAATAAATAATTATAATTTTTGTTTATGCAATTAAAACTATACTATCTCATAAACTTTTTTTTAAATGTACCATTCCTAATCTTTATTTATCTAATGAAAGCTCTTAATTATTTTTTCTTTTTGCATATTTAAATAAATGCAAAACAAAATCTTAGTGGTTTCTTTTATTTGAAGTTGTTGAATTGTGATTATATTAATTTACTTTTGTTTTCAATTCTTGTTTCTACAAATTATGGGATCATTAATCTATAATCTTCTTCTATAAGTACATGGACAAGTGTGTGTTACAAGTGTCAATGTTTTAGCTTGCTCATAGTTAAAAAATTTTTCATCAGGTTTTTTTTTCTAATTTTATTGCTTTTCTTCTTGTTTTTTTATAGCTTTTATTTCCACTTAAGTCCTAATGAAATAACTCATTAATTTATTTTTAAAAGAATTTTTATTTAAAATTTAATTGTAAATTTTCACCAATGAGAATTGGCGAAAAATAATATTTTATGCCGCGAACCGAATCGAAAACCGAATTTAAATAGTCTAACTCAATCGAAAAATCCTTAAATCAAAT
>CANUEX010176741.1:0-74184 GCA_948099535.1 Jatropha multifida | reverse complement strand
AAAAAAAAATGTCATAATATGGGCTTATTATTCCGATAGTCAAATGATAATAGGAATGGATTGTGATAGTTTAGGCTTACTACGGGCCTCGGGTGCCTTAAGCTTACCTAGGTCCTAGTGCCGGTCCGGCCCACGGTTTTGGGTCGTGATAATATATATATATATATATATATTTTACTTTTTCTCAAACTTTGTCATTTTATTTACTCACTAACAAACTCCCTTTTTCTCTCCTTCCTTGTAGATGTTATTGGGCTAATAATGGGTGACAGTGAAGTTGTGAAAAATGATGCATTTGACAATTATTCATTAAATAGAATGAATGTGGAGCTTCAAGATCTCAAGTACACTTTTAATTTTTTATGCATTTGACAATTATGTAACGTCTGTTTTTCTTATTTTTATAAAGTTTCATTGCTTCTACTTAATCATGTGCTCTTTAATTAGCTACATCTCATGCATACAGATGCCAAATTGAATGTTTTTCACCCTTCTTTTATTCCCTTTTATTTTCATTTTAAATTTTTTATCTTCTTTGAATAATTTTCGTTTTCTCTAAAAAGATGTTTTAGATTTTTTAATTATTGATTACTTAGCAAACGTTTAAATCACACTGTCTGATTAAAAAAAAAATCATAATTTGTAAGAAAAAATAAAAATTCCCTTATAATTGGACTTAAAATTTAATTTCGATAAAATTTATAAAAAAAACTATAGCTTAAAAAAACTCGTGCATAGCACGGGCCTAATGCTAATACTAAAAATACTTACTAAGTATATTATAGGAGACTTAAAAAAAAAATTTCTTCTACTCATTTATAATTTGTAAAAATAATAAATGTGGTTACTGAAATAAAATCTAAAACATTCTTTTAATTCCTCCATATGTTATAAGAAAATGAATTTTCAGTAATTAATTACATATATATATAATATAACATCTATTAAGCCAAATAAATAATTGTGTCAATAAAATTATTAAAAACAATTACTTTTACAAAAATATGGTTTCATACTAGATTGATTTCATTTTTTACAATTAAGTAAACAATAATAATAGTGCATGTAAATGTATGCAAAATTATATTATACTATAATTAAAACTCAAAATATCTGCTCAATTAAATGACTGTTCTATTAATGCTATATATATTAAACAAAATTCCAGTTAAAAATAGTATACTCAAATACTACAAAAGTAGCTCATGTTTTCTCCTTTTATTTTTCTGCGATAGTACAGAAAACATTATCGCTAATCAAAATTGCTTAGTGGTGCATATATATGATGAAATATAATTTCACATTTTCTAAATATTAACAATAATAATCAACAAGGTTTCTTATGAAAATACTTTTCGTATACTCTTGTTTGAAATCACAATTCTCTTAAAACTCAATCAATAGTCTTATAAGAAAACATTTAACAATAACAATAGCAAAAACAGTACAAATCCTTTAATTAAAATTCAATAATTGCCCATATAAAATTGATAGAAAATTATCAACATCATTTCAATAAAACATTCATCCAAGGATTTACCAATATTCCATTTAGTCTCAGCAATCTAAATAGATTCAATTCGAAGAGCCATCAAAGTTTAATATGTACATCTAAACCTGCGATTTACAACCTCAACATAAAGTGAGCAATATCAATCATATATCATTATGTGATGATATTCATTTTTATACGGTTGTAATATCAAATTTAACAATAGGGTGTTATTCGGGGGTAATAACCATCATAATATCAACTTCAACAAATGAAGATATATTAGGTAATACCCATGTCTATCAATTGCTATGAGACTTTTAAACCATTCCATTTATATGACAATATTCCAATCACATTGGACAACATTTAATTTCACAAACACTGTTAAAACATTCAATCATAGCCACATCTCAAACAGTAATAGTAAGTGACCAACATTTTGCTTTTCATATAAATAGAATTTCCAATCAAATTATAAGAATCATTTAAAATTCATATCATATTAAAATAATATCTTTTTTCTTTTAAAATTCATAAAAATAATATTTCAATAATTTCTTTAAAGAAATAAATCATTTTATAAAATATAAGTGAAGTCAAATATATTTAACTTTAATCAAAATAAAAAATTAGTATTATATTAATTTGGCTTGGAAAGCTGTACTGGCCTTTCTTTCTTAGTTATTGACTTTAATTCTTTTATGTGACTTATCACAACCTATAAATAATTACATAAGTTATTTTAATCCTTTATTTCTATTCTTTACAGGTATTTAAATTCTTGTTATTCTTATTATTAGTTTACCTTTTTGTTTCATTACATCAATATAATAATTTATATCCTTGAATTCACTAATTAATTTAAATTATAATTTCATTTGACTACTCTATTTTTTTTTATTAATGACTCATGGTTTACAAATCATTGAGCTAATTTGATTTTCTCTTAGAAATCATATTTTATTATTTAAATCAATTAAGCAATTAACCTTTTCAGATTTTATTTAAAATGAGTGTTTATAAAAAATCATTTGGTCATTTTATATCCTTTAATAACCTATGTTTTATAAACTATTTGGCTAAACTATATTTTATTTAAAAAATTATATTTTATTTCTCAAATAAATTTGATAATTTTTTTAAACTCTATTTATATGAATGTTTAGCTTACTTTTCAATCAATTTAGTAATTAGGCTTCTTCATTCCATTTGAAATAAGTATTTATCTAAATTTCTAAATTTAATATACATATTTATATATACTTATTTATTTTACCAATAAATATAATAAAATTTCAAAATAAAATCTTTAAATTTCTTTATTTTACTTATTATTAAAATATAATATAGTATCCTATTTCAAATACTTTATTAACTTTAATCAAATACAAATTGAATTTTATATTTACTTAATTAATATATTCCTTAATTAATTATTTTTTATTTAATAATACCATTTGTTATTTTATAATTTAGTTGTTTCTTTTTTTTCATGTTACAATATGGCAACATTTTTATTTAATTCTTTCTTTTTTCTTTTCGTTATAATATGATAATATTTTTATTTATAATTTAATCGGTCCAATTTTCACATTTATTACAAAAATCTCACGGCCTCCCCATTAAGCAATTTTCTAATCATTTCTATTTTGCCATTCTCAAAAATTTTACAATTATAAATTTTAATATTTAATTTTTTATAGATTAATTCTTTGATGATAAATTGTCCCATCAATTCCACACGATTTAATCCAATGATTATAAATTCTAACTCTAAATTTACACTGAAATATAACAGAAACTTAAATTGTAGCAATCAAGAATTGGACTAGGGATTCGGATGCAGAATTCTGCATATTGGGTTTCTCGCCGGCGCCTCTGTCAGAATCGCCACTGGCGGTGGCCAAAAGAACGTTTCTTGCCGGAATCCTCAATTTCATACATCACAGGCTTCGAAATTCTCTGAGGAATAACAATTTGATATCAATTTCTTGACTAAACTTCTTATTAACAATAAATTTCAAAATTCCCATATTACAAAAAACCTAACTCTACCAACAGTCCAGTTTCTCAAGAGAAAGCAAGAATTCTATTAAGGGAAGTGATTTAAAGAAGCTTTAACGGTGATTTAAACTCACCAACTCACGCTTTGTCACCGGAAAAGCTTCGAAGTCGCCGATCGTCGATAGAGAGATTGCTGTGGAAGGAGACAGCCCTGTTTCGCGCATCAGGAAATCCACTCAACGTAAAGAGAGGCCGGAAAAGTAACCAGTGAGGCCAGGGACGTCGTTGGCCACCTCGCGCTCGTCGAGCGGTGGCCGGAGCTGGTCTGGGCGGTCTGCTATCGAGAGGGAACGCCATCGCGCGATGAAAGGAGAAGGAGAGGGTGTTTTGTGCGGTTTGGTTCAACTAGGTGTTTTAAATGTTTTATCGGTTCGATTCAATAGGTTCTGGTTCGATTAACTTGATTTGTCTTTGATTTTTAGTGGTTTAGGAGTGGTTTTGGTCTGGTTTTGTTTATATTCTTTTATCTCAATTTAATAGAAAATAAATACAAATAATTAAATCATGTTTTCACAAACAAATACCAATAATAATAGTTAACACTAATAAATCCTTAAAGGATAAAATAAATTCTTATTTCTGCAATTAACCAATAATCCATAATTTATTATTTATTGCTAATAATTATTATTATCAATCACTAATTCAATAATTTATACTTAAATAAACAATGCTTTAAAAATTATCTGAAGATATTATTTAAACAAATTTTAAATACTCTACAAATATGAAATTTTTAAAAAGTCATTTTCAGAAATTGAGGAGAGAGAGAGAGTGTTCTAGGAGAAGGAGAAGGGAGCAACAAGATGTTTATGTGGTGTTTGGGTAGTTAAGGAGGGAAAAAGGGAGATTATATGACAAAAAGGAGTGAAGTGAACTAAATATGTCCACATACTGGGTTGATTCAGCTTTCCAACTATAGGCGCTTAATTGCATATTTTAATAATTAAAGACACTTGATTACAAATGTTTTCTAGCGAAATATTAAAATAAAAAAACTGAAAAATTCAAACACCAATCTTATCATTTTTTTCAATATAAAATAAAAGCTTATTAAATTTAAAAGTTATTGAGCTAATATTTATATTCTAAAATAAAATAAAAATATATATTTGCATTATAAGATTATTATGTAAATAATATTTTAATTTTATTGTGTTGCTGATAATAATGTACTTCATAATTTAATTTTTATATACTCCTACATTATTAGTTATTGTTGGCTCAAAGTTTATTTCTCCTCTTGATTTTGATGATTATTTTAAATCAAATAAATTTATATATTATTTTTGTATAAAAGATATTTTATGCAGAAATTATTATTGAAGATTAATTGAAGACATTATTTTCCTGCATTTATTTGAAGACCATGAAGACTATGGAAGAATTATTTTGGTATTATTATGTGTCTTAGGAAATTAATGTAGGATTGAGAGTAAATAATGTTATAAGCATAAATTAACTTTTTCTCTCCCTCAAAAATTATTTTTAAATGATTTTAAATAAATAAATTGAAAGAAAAATGCCCAAATGATTTTCTCCACGTTTTTCTATTCAAAATGGTTTTGGAGACAAAGTCTTGGTGGACATTTAATGTGTTTCTGAATAGTTGTTCTGTCTCTGAGCACAGCTATCAGAATTCTGTCATAGCTGTTGGCCTTCTGATCCTAAATACAGACTCATGTTTTGAGGCAACAACCCTTTTCATTTAATGCTGGCAGTGTGCATGCTTAAATAAAAGGACAAGTTCATTAAATACTCTGCATGCACTGTCTTGCTTTAGTCAAAACGTGGCAGACGCCTTAAATGCTTTTATTTCTAAACGTTATTAAAGTGAATCTGTTACTTCTCTATAAAACTCTTTCTGATTCTTCTTGTTAACATTAGACAGAAGGAAGAGCCATTGTTCAAGCTTTCAAAATATCTTTAAGCTCTCTCTTCAACCCCCCTTTTGTTTTCTTTTCATCGTTGTTCTTCAAGAGATACCATCCAAGTGAAAAAATTTTTATTTTCAACCCTTTCTGAAGAACAGATCAACGTTTCTAATTTTAAATCTGTATTCTGTTCTTCCATGCTTATAATTGCATTTCTCTCTTTTCATGTAGATTTTCATAATCTGTTGTGGTTAGAGAAACTTAAACGAGATTTATTTGTGTAATAAATTAGTTGAGAAGCTAGGGTGTTATAGGTTTTCAAGAAACCTTCTCCTTGAGTGAGATTCTAAAATCTTGATCTAGGTTTTTTGATCTCTATAAAACAAAAAAGGGTAGAGGTTAACTAGAACCTATGAAATCTAGTGGGTTAAGGTTAGATTTCGGTATTAAATATATTTCCTTGTAATTGTTGATTTGTCTCTTACCCTTGAAAATAGATAACATAGTGGAGGATCTCAAGATGCGTCTTGGAGAGTGGGTGTAGGCGAGTTAGTGCCGAACCACTATAAATCTTCGTGTCTATCTTCTTTCATTTTTTGAAGTTTTTGCTTGATTATTTTCTGTTTACACAAGTATTTATATTTTTTGAAATGCAAAGTTGCCTGATGTTCTGTTTCTAATCGTGAACAAGTTCTATCTCTGTAGAAAATTAGAACTCTAGATTTCTGCATCATAATCTTCTGAAGTTCTAATTTGTTATTTTATATTCATTTTCATTCAAAATTTGGGGTTTCATCCATTTTCTAATTTTACAAGAAGATTTGTGAAGAAGTTCTAAACGCAAATACTTCACTTCGTAAAGTCTTTCTAAACTTGCAGTAGCTTTATGAAGTTGTTCTAAACTTGATAACTTTACTTCGCTGAGCTGTTCTAATCTTGCAAGAAGACTTGTGCATTAGTTCTAAAATCAATTACTATATTTCACATAGTCGTTCTAATCTTGGAACTGTGTTGTAAGAGTATTCTAAACTGAATATCTGTTTCTTACAAATACGTTCTAATTCTGCTGCAAATAGAATTTTAACCTGTTGTTTTTAAAAGAAAATTTTTAAAAAATCCAATTCACCCCCCCTCTTGGGTTGTGCCATATCTATAAATGGGACCCACAATTTGGTATCAAAGCTTTGTCTCTTGTCTTACAGAAGCTTCACAGCTTAAGAGAAAAGATCTCATGGCAGCCCCACTTCCTCTTACCTCTTTAGAAGGTCAACCAATCTCTAGACCATCGCTGTTCAATGGTTCTAATTACTTATACTAGAAAACTAGAATGGAAAATTTCATTAAATCTATTGATATCAACTGCTGGAGGAACATTATCAATGGTCCTCGTGTGCCTATGAGAGTTAATGAAAATGTTCCAAAACAAAAAAGGAATATACTGATGTCGATTAGAATGATATTTCTGTAAATGCAAAATCTATTAATATACTTCACTGTGCATTAGATTCTGCATAGTATAACAAGGTTTCTGAATGTAAGTCAACAAGAGAAGTTTGGGAGAAACTCAGAGTAACCTATGAGGGTACTAATCGTGTAAAGGAATCCAAAATCAACATCCTTTGGAGAGAATACGAAATGTTCAGTATGAAAGAAGGAGAAACTATTGCTGAGCTGAACTCTAGATTTACAAATATAGTGAATCCATTGAGAACTCTTGGAAAGGAGATTTTTGAAGATGAGCTTGTTAAGAAAATCCTTAGAATTCTACCTCAAAAATGGGATTCTATTGGAACTGTTATGAACTACAATGAGACTCCAATAACGTATGACTATTTGATGGAAGCTCTCGTTTTAGAAGAGATGAAGTTGACCTTAACTTCAGAAGATAAGAAAAAGAAAGGACTGGCCTTGAAAGTTGATTCTAGTGAAGAAAGCTCTTCCGATCTTGATAGTGACGACTTAGCACTTGTTGCTAGAAAATTCAAGAAGTTTTATAAGAAAGGTGGAAGGCCACATAAAAATTTTATTAAGAAGAACTTTTCATCTGAAAACAGTAACCCACTAAAGAAAGAGCTTTCTGAAGTGGTTTGTTATGAGTGCAACAAACTCGGTCATATCATGCCAAACTGTCCTAGGTTGAAAAAGAAGTCAAAGAAAGATAAGTTGAAGCAGGCATTTGTAGCTGCTTGGAGTGACTCAAATGATTCTAACTCTGAAAGTTAGAGTGGCCAGGAAGAAGTCGCAAATATTTGTTTAATGGCCGTTACTAGTTCTGACTCTGAAGTAGACAACACTCTAAGTTCATCACAGAAAGCTGAGAGTAGAAAAACAAATGCAACATTTCATAAGGATGAAGAAAGCGATGTAAGTATCTCTGAACCTGAATCTGAAAGTGATCTTCTGGATACTTATAATAACCTCTGTACTGAATTTAAAAAACTTGTTAAAAAGCATAAGGTTTTAAAGAAAGATTATAGAAAATCAAAAACAGAATGTAGTCAATTAAAAGATGCTTTTCATCAAGAAGTTACACGCAAAGATTTAATCACTGAGATCAAAGATATGAAAAGATGCAATGAAAGGTTTTCTGAAAATCTGAAACACTTTGAGGAGAAATGTAAAAATCTGAATTCTTAAAATGAATCGTTAAAAGCTGAGATTAGAATTCTAAAGTCAATTTCAGAATCATTGTGCTTCAAGAGAAAAACTTGTTTCTGTGAATAAAAGTGCCATTTCTAATGTTGTAAAATTAGAACAAGAGAAACATATTGAAAAATCTTGTAGTGTTAATAAAAAGAAAAATCATAGCAAGAAAATTGAAAAAGAATCTGCACCTGTTCCCACTAACCCTCCAGGACTTGACATATGTTGGGTACCTAAATCTGCGTGATATTTTCAGGTGTGCCTAAGGAGCAAGCTGAGAACAGAAATGTGGTACATGGACAACACTTGCTCTAGGCATATGACTGGTGATAAAAAGAAATTCACCAGATTAGAAAAGAAGAAGGGAGGGACAATGAGCTTTAGAGATAAAGATAAAGGTAAAATTATTGATATTAGTGTGGTAAGTTCTAATCCTTCAATAGAAGATATATGTTTAGTAGAAGGATTGCATTATAATCTGTTAAGTGTAAGTTAGATTTATGATAGAATTAGAAGAGTGATCTTTGAGCCGTCTCATTATGAAGTTCAGAATATGCATGATAATAAAACTTTATTGGTAGGTAAAAGATTTGAAAATATTTACCTAGTTGATCTTTTTGATATGCATAACCTAGACATATGTTTAGTTTTAGTTGACAATTCTAGTTGGTTATGACATAGGAGACTTGGTCATTCAAGCATGCACCTCATCTCTAAACTGTCTAAGAAAGATTTAGTTCGTGGTTTGCCTAAGTTAAAATTTGAAAAAGATTATATCTGTGATGCTTGTCAATTAGGTGAACAAACCAGAACATCTTTCAAATCTAAGGGCATGGTTTCTACTTCTAGACCTTTAGAATTGCTACATCTTGATTTATTTGGACCTTTCACCCCTTCTACTCTTGGAGGTAAATCATATGCATTTGTCATTGTTGATGATTATTCTAGATTCACCTAGACTCTCTTCCTTAGAAATAAGGATGAGTCATATGACCTGTTTGTTCATATTTGCAAAAGAATTTAGCATGAAAAAGGATACAGCATCACTGCGATTAAAAGCGATCATGGAATAGAATTTGAAAATCAGAAATTCAATGATTTCTGAAATGAAACAGGAATCTTCCATAATTTCTTAGCACCTAGAACACCCAGCAAAATGGAGTAGTTGAGTGTAAGAATAGAACTCTTCAAGAAATGGCTAGAACCATGCTGAATGATTCTAAACTCCCAAAAAACTTTTTGGTAGAAGCGGTAAACACAACATGTTATTTTCTAAACAGGGCCTTGGTAAGATCTAAACTGAAAAAGACTCCATATGAGCTTTACAAAGGCAGAAAGCCAAATGTTGGCTATTTTCACATATTTGGGTGTAAATGCTTTATTCTAGATAACAAGAAAAATTATCTTTCTAAATTTGATGCAAAATCTTATGAAGGAATTTTTCTGGGTTATTCTAATAATAGCAAGACATATAGGGTGTTTAATAAAAATACACTAGTTGTAGAAGAATCTCTTCATGTTGTTTTTAACGAATCTGATTCTACTTCTAGAATTTTAGAAAATGATGATGTTGTAGACTTTAATCAAGGAGAACAGAATGAGCAATCAGAATAACTAGAATAGCTAGAAGACATACAGAATGAAGATAATTAGGCTGAATCAGAGGACAAACATGAAGTTCAGAACGTCATAGAAAATCAAATGCTAGAAACAGAAAGTGAGCATTCTGACTTGCCAAAAGAGTGGCGATTCCACAAGTATCATCGTCAAGAGGACATCATTGACAACCCTTCAGAAAGGATGATGACTAGAGCTCAACTTAGAAGATATTTTGGTAATGTTGCTTTCGTTTCTCAAATAGAACCTAAGAATATTGATGAAGCTCAAAATGATGAGAGTTGGGTTCTTGCTATTCAAGAAGAACTCAATCAGTTTCAGGTAAATCAAGTTTGGAAATTTATTTCTAGACATAAAAATCATTCTGTTATTGGAACTAAATGGGTGTTTAGAAAAAATCTTGACGAACATGGTAATGTTGTGAGAAACAAAGTTAGGTTAGTGGCTCAAGGTTACAACCAAGAAGAGGGCATCGATTTTGTTGAGACTTTTGCCCCAGTTGCTAGACTTGAGGCCATTAGAATGCTTTATGCATTTATATGTTTTAAAAACTTCATGTTATATTAAATGGATGTAAAAAATGCTTTCTTAAATGGTTTTCTAAATGAAGAGGTGTATGTTGAACAACCACCCGGTTTTGAAGTTTATGAAAAGCCAAACCATGTTTATAAACTTACTAAAGTGCTTTATGGTTTGAAACAAGCTCCAAGAGCTTGCTATGAAAGATTAAGTTTCTAATTGAAAATGGTTTTTCTAGAGGAAAGGTAGACACTACACTATTTATTAAAAAGAAAGCTTCTAATATTCTAGTTGTACAAATCTATGTTGATGACATAATCTTTGGATCTACTAATGACCTTATTTGTAAGGAATTTTCTAAGATTATGTAGGGTGAGTTTGAAATGAGCATGATTGGAGAGTTGAACTTCTTTCTTGGGCTTCAAATTAAACAATGTGACAATGGAATCTTCATAAACCAAGGCAAGTACATGAGTGAACTATTAAAAAGGTTCAAAATGGATAATGCTAAGGTATGTAGCACTCCTATGAGTCCATCCTCAAAATTAGAAAAGGATGAAAAAGGAAAGGATGTGGACATAAAATTGTTTAGAAGTATGATTGGTTTTTTACTATACCTAACCGCAAGAAGACCTGACATTCACTTTAGTGTGTGTCTATGTGCTAGATTTCAGTCAAACCCTAAAGAATTACACTTAACTGCTGTAAAAAGAATTCTAAGATATCTTTGTGGTACTTCTAATATTGGCTTGTGGTATTCTAAAGATGATACATTTGATCTTGTTGGGTATAGTGACTCTGATTTTGCAAGAAGTAGAGTAGATAGAAAGAGTATGTCTGGAACTTGCCAGTTTCTAGGTAGCGCCGTTGTATCTTGGTTCAGTAAGAAGCAGACTTCTGTCGCACTTTCTACTGTAGAAGCAGAATACATAGCTGCTGGAAGTTGTGTGGTGCAAGTTCTATGGATCAAGCAACAATTGACAGACTACGGTCTGAAATTAAAAATGATCCCAATCAGATGCGATAATATAAGCGCTATCAACCTCTCCAAAAATCCAGTTCAGCATTCTAGAACCAAGCATATAGAACTCAGACACCACTTTATTCGAGATCATGTTAAAAAAGGTGACATTGTGGTTGAGTTTATTCCTACAGAAAAGCAATTGGCGAATATTTTTACCAAACCCTTGAATGAGAGCCAATTCTGCTTAATTAGAAGAGAACTAGGTATGTTGGTTCTAAACTCTTAACTTTAGAACTCAGTAAGTAAGTTCTAAATGCCTTCTATGAACGAAAATGAAAAATTCTATCTGTGGTGTGTGTTTTGCCGATATTAAATCCATGTAAGTTCCTTGTGTGTCTATGTGATTAGAATGTCATATGGGGTTCTGATGTTGAATTCTAATGTCGCCATCAACATCAGAATTCAAACTTTGTTAGACATGTAAAGTTTTTTTTTTCTTTCTTTAATTTTTATTTTCTTTATATTTTTTTTGTATTGCAAAAGTGGCGACAGGTTATTTATTAAGTGTTGCATGTTGGGGTTATCAAGAAGTCATGTCAGTTATTTTCTTTACTTTTCAAAAATTACTTTTTGTTTAAATTTCAAATTAATTAAACTGCCTTCTTTCTCTCTCCCACGTTTCTGACACCAGCTTCTTCTCTCTCCTCATTAATCAAACTTCCTCAAGAAGCTGTTTCTCTCTCTCCTTCCCAAAATGCACATCCAAATTAATTTCACGTTTCTCATTCTTCATCTCCTATCTCTCTTGCGAAACTCACAACCTTCTCTATCAAACCCTAGAAAATCTTCTAAACTCTAATTGAGCAAAATGTCCAATTCTAATCCTTCTCCTCCCTCTGAGGCTATGACAACTGACCCTTGCGAGTCTCACTAAGAAATACAGAAAGCAGGAAGCTGAGTTGTTAAAATCTTTGCCTCAGACAAGTCCAAAGTCAAAACAAAGTAAGGATAAGACTGAAAAAAGAGAGGTAAAGGAAAGAAAGTGGCGAAAGATGTATCACCAAAGGGAAAAGGTAAATCTGTTCTTTCACACAACTCTTTGATGCTTTCTTACTCAATAGAGTGGAGATTTTTGGTAAACTAGAGTTTGATTTTAAGAGTATGTTCGAATATCAGGGTTGGATAAATTTCTTAAAACTTAATAAGCCCTGCTATAAGAATGTTGTAAATGAGTTTTATTGGTCTTTGAAGGAAATTGATTCTGAATCTCTGTTGGTAAGGGTTGAGGGTAAAGAAAAGGTTATGTCTCTAGATGATTTGAGTAAAATTTTCAAAATTCCAAACTCAGGATCTAGAGTCACTAAGATTAAGGAGGTAACCAAAGTCAGTGTGTATAAAAAGGACATTTTTGTGCAGAAAATCACCAGAAAAGACTATTCTGTGAAGAAGTCTCTGATCGACTTTTCTGATTTACAGGAAAATGTAAAATGGTTGTGTAAGTAGATTGTGCATTATATTTTTCCAAAGAGCGGTTCGTTGACCTATGTGAACCAAGTGGAACAGTGCTTAATGTGGCATATCATCGAAAGGAAACCATTTAACTTGTGCTATGCTATATTCGATAAAATGGTCAGCAATCCCAAAAAGCCGCCATATGGTATGGTTCTCACCTCTGTATTTAAGTCTCTGAAAGTAAATTTGAAGAAGAAGAAATGTCAGCTAGTGTCAAGGCTTGACAGTAATTCCTTGAAGTTGAAAGATGATGAAGAAGTTGAAGAACAAAGTTGGGAAAGAAACTCGTAGAGAAAGAGTCAAGAGAGTTAAAATTAGAAAAGGAGAAAGATATTTCTAAAAAATAAGATGTAAGTTTAGAAAAACAAAAAGAGAAATTAGAAATAGAAAGTCAGGAGGAGATAGCTGAGAAAGTTGCTGAAGTTGAAAAAGATGTGAATTTAGAAAAGTAGAAAGAGGATTCAGAAAAGGAACTAGAAGCGGAGATTGGAGCAAAAATGGGAGTTGCAAAAGAAAGGATGGATGCACCAGTAGATCAGGATGATCTTGTGGGGAAAACTGAAGCAGAAAAAGAAAAGAAGGATGATCTTGGAGCAGAAGCTGAGGAAATCAGTGATGCAGAAACTGAAAAATTGAACTTCAGTGATGATGAAGAAGAAGAGATGGATTTTAGTGCTGGTCAAGAAGCAGAAAAGGAGACTGAAGTTAAAAAGACTCCACCAAAGGAGGCTTAACAGAGTGACAGAGAGGCTATTCTAATGGAAATAGAAAAGAGCTTGATTGAAGAGTATAACAAAGAGCTTGAAGCAAGCATTAAGCATGGAAACGCTGTAATAGAGCATACCAAATGTTTGGTTGACTCTATGGAAAAATTAAGAAGTCTCAACAAAAGGAGACTTGCTCTTCTCAAGGTTCAAATTGTAGTGCCCTCTCCATCTTCTAGAAGACCAAAGCAGTACAAAAGCACTACTCAGGGAACTATTTACAGGATCCACAAACCTCCTCTTCCTCCTTCTGCCAAAAGACCTTTCACCTCCTCTGCTGCCCAAGACCTTCGTAGCACTAAAAAGCCTAAAACTGACTCTTAATGATGTCTGATACCCTCTATTGTTTGTTGCTTATTGTGTGTTGTTATTTCTTTTGTGTTGTTTTTATTTTATTTGAGAACAGTTATGTTTGTGTTAGTAAATTTTTTGTTAAATTTCTTTTCAGTTGGTTTTCCTTGTTATCGTAAAAAATTCCTTGATATATCTCTTGTGTGATTGACTCTTAAACCTCTTTTATGATAACAAAAAGGGGGAGAACATTGCACTGCACACTCTCTTGAAACACAGTAATATTTTAAAGTATCTATCATGTTCTAAAACTGTGAATTATCTGTGTTCTAATGTTGGTAACTCTATGTTCTAATGTTGAGAATAGAATGCGTTTTTCTTAAGAAATGTCTCTGTCTATTAGACTTTAGAACTTCGTTCTAATTCTAAAGTTAATTTCTAATCTTCATTCTATTCTAAATTTCGTAAGTCTTATTTGCACTTGTTCAGGGGGAGTCCATGTAAGTCTTAATTGTTCACCTCATGATATATCTACTGATTTTAGGACTTGCACTTTATTGGTATGCATAAATTTAGGGGAGCACATGTATTTACTATTAATAAATTTATTGGTTTTGTC
This sequence comes from Jatropha multifida, assembly GCA_948099535.1. Lineage (NCBI taxonomy): Eukaryota > Viridiplantae > Streptophyta > Magnoliopsida > Malpighiales > Euphorbiaceae > Jatropha > Jatropha multifida. Next base: position 59,822 of record CANUEX010176741.1, on the reverse strand, counting down.
ATCATAAAAAAGGGAGAGATTGTTGGCTCAAGGTTTATTTCTCCTCTTGATTTTGATGATTATTTTAAACCAAATAAATTTATATATTATTGTTGTGCTAAAGATATTTATGTAGAAATTATTATTGAAGATTAATTGAAGAAATTATTTTTCTACATTTATTTGAAGACCATGAAGACTATGAAGGAATTATTTTGGTATTATTGTGTGTCTTAGGAAATTAATGTAGGATTGAGAGTAAATAAAGTTATAAGCACAAATTAACTTTTTCTCTCCCTCAAAAATTATTTTTAAATGATTTTAAATAAATAAATTGAAAGAAAAATGCCCAAATGATTTTCTCCATGTTTTTCTATTCAAAATGGTTTTTTGATACAAAGTCTTGGTGGACATTTAATGTGTTTCTGAACAGCTGTTCTATCTGTAAACACAGCTGTCAGAATTCTGTCATAGCTGTTGGCCTTCTGATCCTAAATATAGACTCATATTTTGAGGCAACAACCCTTTTCATTTAATGCTGGCAGTGTGCATGCTTAAACAAAGGGACAAGTTCATTAATACTGTCCATGCACTGTCTTGCTTTAGCCAAAACATGACAGACGCCTTAAATGCTTTTATTTCTAAACATTATTAAAGTGAATCTGTCACTTCACTATAAAACTCTTTTTGATTCTTCTTGTTAACGTTGGATAGAAGGAAGAGCCATTGTTCAAGCTTTCAAAATATCTCTAAGCTCTCTCTTCAACGCCCTTTTTGTGTCCCATTTATAGGTATGGCACAACCCAAGATGGGGGTAAATTGGATTTTTTAAAAATTTTTCTTTTAAAAACACCAGGTTAAAATTCTATTTGCAGCGGAATTAGAACATATTTGTAAGAAGCAGATATTCAATTTAGAACACTCTTACAACACAGTTCCAAGATTAGAACGACTATATGAAATACAGTAATTGATTTTAGAATTGATTCACAAGTCTTCTTACAAGATTAGAATAGCTCAGTGAAGTAAAGTTATCGAGTTTAGAACAGCTTCACAAAGCTACTGCAAGTTTAGAAAGACTTTGCGAAGTGAAGTATTTGCATCTAGAACTTCTTCACAAAGCTTTTTGTAAAATTAGAAAATGGATTAAACCCCAAATTTTGAACTGAAATGAACATAGAACAACAAATTAGAACTTCAGAAGATTATGATGCAGAAATCCAGAGTTCTAATTTTCTATAGAGATAGAGCTTGTTCACGATTAGAAACAGAACATCAAGCAACTTTGCATTTTATAAAATATAAATACTTGTGTAAATAGAAAATAATCAAGCAAAAACTTCAGAAAATGAAAGAAGATACACATAGAGATTTATAGTGGTTCGACACTAACTCGCCTACATCCACTCCCCAAGACGCATCTTGAGATCTTCCACTATGTTATCTCTTTTTAAGAGTAAGAGAAAAACCAACAATTACAAGAAAATAGATTTAATACCTAAACCTAACCTTAACCCACTAGAAGGTTCTAGTTAACCTCTACCCTTTTTCTGTTTTACAGAGATAAGAAAACTCAGATAAAGACTTTAGAATCTCACTCAAGGAGAAGGTTGCTTGAAAACCTATAACACCCTAGCTTCTCAACTAAGCTATTACACAAATATGTCTCGTTTAAGTTTCTCTAACCACAACATATTACAAAAATCTATGGAAAGAGAGAAATGCAATTATAAGCACGGAAGAACAGAATACATATTTGAAATCAAAAACGTTGATCCGTTCTTCAGAAAGAGTTGAAAATAAAATTCTTTTCACTTGGATGGTATCTCTTAAAATGTTATTTACTGTGTTTAAAATAATTTTAAGTACCCTACTATTTATATTAAAATCATGTTTTAATCATGTGCTTTCATATTTCAATCAATAGAAATATATATATATATATATATTGCATTTTAAAGAGGAAAAGGTTTTAAAAGCTTAAAAAAAGAAAATTATAAAAAAAAATAATCTTATGACCTATCTAGTAAGTTAGCATGTCTAAATGTAATGTAAAAAGAGTTTATGTATTTATATAGAATTTTGTATTGTAATAAAAGACATCCAGAAAATTTCAACCTGTTTCAATGGTATCTAACCTTTGCTTTTCCTTCAATATTTTCAATTTCTATTATTGATAATGGACACCGGAATCTGATGCACTTACACTACACTCAAGATTCTAAATGACCGAATACATAAATTGACCCCTATACTTGCGCAAAGAAGTTTTTGGGGACCTCAATTTTTAAAATGATCTATGGACTCCTTAGACTTGTTATTTTGTAATTTATGCCCATTTGATTACATAAGAAATTGAAGCGTGATATACACTCGTCAAAATTAACTAATTAGGTATGCTAGGATTGTATGTTGTGACAGCCACATCATTGCCCAAATGTATATATTGCCCCCCTACTTAGATAAAATAATCTTTTGGCCACCTCAATTTTTAAAATGACATTTTGGCCCCCTAGACTTATTTTTGATTTATTTATGCACTAGCAATGGTTTTTTTTCCATATAATTGTCCTACATGACAGATTTTATATGCTGCATCAGTTGTGAAATGACGGCCAAATACATCCATTGCGCTCTGTATTTGTTAAAAAAAGTCTTTTGGTCATCTCAATTTTCAAAATGACCTTTTGGCCTCCTAGATTTGTTTTTTCTTTTTCTAATTTATGCACTGCTCAAGAAATAATCTTTTTCCACATTAGTGCGCGTATTTTGCACTTAAGGCAATCTGTATTTAGCCAGGTGTGCATAAATTACAAAAAAATGAGTTTAAGAGACTAAAAGGTCTTTTTAAAATTTGAAGAGATCAAAAGACTTTTTTATACAAGTATATAAAATAACAGATGTATTCCGCCAATTCTGGACACTACCGCTTGAATTATCTTTTTCTCCTTTTTTTTTTTTTTATTGTCAACCCAATCATCTTACCTTTACAGGCCATTCCATTATACACACCCAATTGTTTAAATAGAAAAATCTCTCTATTAAGCGCAGAACTACTTTCCATTCATTAAAATCTAATGGTGTTGATTGCCAGATTTTATAACAACATCCAGAGAGACTGACTTGACCCAATAAAATTTGACTTGAGAAACATTTATTTAGGGTGTAGAATAGATAAATATAAACCATTTTGGTTTAATAAAACTAAATCAAATAACTTGGTAAATTTAAAATAGGTTGTCAAAAGTAAATGTTTTTTTAATATATATATATCAAAAATAATTTATATATACTAATTTTTATGTACGTGTTTTGCACTTATACTCGTTATACATATTCACGATTTAATTTTTTTTATGTATAATTTATTATAAAAATATAAAAATTAATCAAATGAAAGAGAACTACAAGTATAAATTATAACAACTGACACTTTAAAATATAAAAAAAAATTTATTAGACAAAGTAATTAAATCAATGTATTTAAAAAAATTATAAGCATAAATAATAATAATTAACGCATTAAAAATTATCTTTTGTTTTGTTACCTTAATTTACAGTATCACAGATATAAAAAAAATATAAAAAATACTACAAACTACAATTACAATTTATTTGACAAAATCAAAGAAAAATATATAGTATATAACGTTATTAATATCATGTTTATTAATATCTATAATATATAATATGAATATTTATCATTTAAGTTGTGTTTGATTCATTATAATTTTTGGCCTTTGTTAAAATTTAAGATTAAATTTTTTACATTTTGTTCAAACATTTATGTTAATAATAATAATAATAATAATAATAATAATATAACTTATGTATATGTAGGTAATACTCAATTCAGTAAATTTTGTTTAAAGTAATTTTCTCGCTACACAATCAATTTATTAAATTAAAATATATAATTATAGTCTTTTGTAATAATAAATTAAAATTAACCAAAATTAAAAAAAAATCAAACCATAAGAAAAATGTGAAAAATATAAGAATTAAAAGTAATATAACTAAAAACCACCGGTCTAGTTTTTAAAGAGAAAAAAAAAAAGAAGAAAGAGGCCAACGTAAGTTATATTATTATTATTATTATTAGAATTCTTAAATTTATATATCGAGACATCAACCTAGTTTTCGTGGTATAATGAATGCTTATTTTTTTTAACAAATAAAATTAAAATTATTAGAATTCTTAAATTTACTAAATGTACTTTCAATGATTTTCTATATAATGAGCACTTTTCTATTATTTTTTAATGAAATTAATCAGCCAATATTCTTAATGAGTTAAATTAACAAATTTAGCTGATATATTTTATTTTTTAACCACTCAAAATTATGATATTATTTTAAAATTTTTAATATAATTATAATTTATTGGATTTAAATAGAAATCAATAAAATTGAAGATTCTTTTTTTTTAATTTCAATTATTAGCCTATGAAAGGATTATTTTATTTTTTAACTAATAAAATTAAAATTTTTAAAGATGTTATATTTTTACTATATTTAATATGTATTTTATTTCATATATACATAATAGACACCTGAACCATCGAGATCTTAGGAAATATATAATGGAAACAAGATAAGGGCGAGATACTAGGAGACATGGCCGGATATCTCTCACCCATTATCCCCACGAACGATAGTGAAGAAGAAAAGAAAAGAGAGGAAATCCTAGATACAAAGAAGAGGATCGTGTCTTAGACAACCAATCAACAAAATTAATTCAAGAATCGAAGAAGGTACATGAAATATTCTTGAACTGAGAGCATTAATACATCTAAATCCCATGTTGTTTTGTTGTTTTTACCTATGATTAATTATAATTCTCTTGTTCCAGTTAAAGATAGGTACTATTTACGATCTATACCTTATAGGTGTTTAGATTTTGAGTTCTCAAACTCAACAATCTAATCTAAACCAAAGGCATTTGATTTTTTTTAAGTAGTTTTAATAGAGTTCATTGATATTTTTCTATTTTTGTTGTTTAAATCTAGTTTTTATTGAGTTAATTGCTTAAACATGATTATACATTCTAAATAACAAATGTGAGATGTTTTTAATTTATTTAGCATGAATTTGAATGAAGTATCTAAGTTTTCGTGGCTTATTTGAGTGATATTTGTCCATAAAAATGTTGAAATCTCATTCTTGATCATACCAAATATGAAATGGTACGTAAGAGGCTTACACATCTATTGTTAATCTTACTTACCAGTAATAATTCTTTATGCATCGGATTCTCATTTTTTTATTTGATACACACTGTTTCTTAAGAGGCTCACGCACCTATTGTTAAGCCTTACGCACCAGTTGATCAGAGGCAACATACCAATTAATGATTTGACTATCTTTATTGTTTAATTTTTATTTTATTCATTTTGTTATATTATACTTTTCTTATTTTGTCTTAAATCTAATCTTCCATATATATATATATATATATGTATCTATATAATAGTTTATAATTTTAGTTGATTTTAAATAATTTTTTCTTAGTTGATTGATGATGATTTTAATATAACTTGTATTAATTGTTTACATATATTATAATTTACATTATTATTGCTATTGTCTTATTTTTGTGATTTTAATTGATTGAGACTTTATTATTTATTTGGTTAGGCTAAAGCTACAAAAAACCCTGACCTATACATGTTGTTGCAAAATCACTCTAAATCAGTCTTCGTCCCCTTGGCACCCCAAATTGAAATGTTTTTATTAATATCACCCCAAATGCAAATTGAAATTGGATTTTGAATAAAAAATTAATAAACGTGCGTTCCATAGAACCAAGTTGGGTTAACTTAAGCCAACATGTCAAAACTCACCGTTATGACCAAAAACCCATCGTTTCAATTACTGCAACTCCTTGACCTATTGTTGTGCCGCCTATGTTCATGATACTTTTCATAAATATGGGAAATTAGGCCCGAGAGGTAGAAAGAGTATCTTCATGAGATATTCTTAACAATCAAAAGGTATGTTTTCATAGGTGAGCATGAAAATGGAGGTATAATTGAATTTAAATCACGAATACCATATTTTTAGAGAATGATTTTTCTAAGTAGAATGAATCACGTCGTACTCCTTTACTTTTTGAGACCTTAGATTAGAACTCCGTTGGATCACTTCCTTCGAGCGAGAGGATATTGGTGGATAATCCGTATCCACAATTAGATCCGAATGAGTGTGATCCTAGTACAAGTGGAAGTACAAATCCAAGTCCTATTGGAATGTTAGTGGATCCTAGTTTGAGTGGGAGTCCTGTGGATCTTGATGAAAATATTCCTCAAGAATCACAATTAAGATGCAATAATTGTGAAAACATTCCTCACTGACATTTTGAGGTAGAAGGCATTAATGAAGTTTTCATGATTACTCCACAAGATGATAAGGAACCAAAGAGTGTCAGGGAGATATTTTCATGTCTAGCCAAGGATAAATGGATAAAAGCAATAGAAGAGGAAATGGAGTCTATGATCTCGAACCAAGTTTGGCAACTGGTAGATCTTCCCCAAGGGCGTAAATCTATTGGGAACAAGTGGGTTCTTAAAATCAAGCGTAAAGCTGATGGCAGCATTGAGAGGTATAAGGCCCATCTCGTTGCAAAGGGGTATACCCAATAGGAAGGAATTGACTATAAAGAAACCTTTTCTTTTATTGTGAGGTTTACTTCCATAAGGTTAATTTTGGCTATTGTTGCAAATATTGATCTAGAGTTACATCAAATGGTGTAAAGACTGTTTTTCTTAATAGTGAATTGGATGAGGAAATCTATATGGTTCAACCAATAGGTTTTGTCAAAGAAAGCCAAGAACACAAGGTTTGTAGATTAATGAGGTCATTCTATGGTCTAAAGCAGTCTTTGAGACAATGGTGTATTTGTTTTCATAGAGCAATTGTGTCGAAAGATTTTTCTATAATTAATGAAGATCATTGTGTTTACACAAAAAGATCAAATGGAAAAATTCATAATAATGTCATTATATGTTGATGACATAATAATAGCAGGAAATGACCTAGAGTATTTAACTCATGTCAAAGCTTGGTTATCGTCCAACTTTGAAATGAAGGACATGGGTGAAACTGCGTATATCCTTAGAGTTAAGATTTCACGGGATCGTTCAAGGAAGTTATTGTCTCTTTCATAAGAGGCATACATTTTGAAGGTCCTAGAACAATTCAATTTGTGTGACTGTAAACCTATAGATACTCCTATTCCCAAAGGTGATAACTTGAGTTAGAGATTACATCCCAGGACTCCGAAAGAATAAGATAAAATGAAGCGAGTTCCTTATGTGAATGTGGTTAGAAGTTTAATGTGTGCAATGATGTATACAATACCTAATATTTATTTTTCTGTTGGGATGGTAAGCAGATATCAATCCAATCCAGTTCAAGTACATTGGATAGTAGTTAAAAGGATATTGAGATATACAATTAAGAGGCTATATAGATGCCGATTGGATAGGAGATGCGGATGAGAAAAAATCCACTTATGGTTTTGTCTTCTTGCTCAACAATGGCACCATACCTGGAGTAGCAAAAAACAATCATGTATAACATTGTCTATAATGGAAGCTGAGTTTGTAGCATTTTTGGCTATAACACAAGAAGCGGTCTGGTTAAGGGGATTTTTGAAACATTTGTGTGTTTATGCTATCAGTGAAACAGTTGAAATCAACTGTGATAGTCAAGCAGGAATACCTTATACTAAAGATCCAAAATTTCATTGCAAGACCAAGTGTATTGACATAAAGTACAATTTTTGAGAGACATGGTTAAACGAAAAGAGGTGAATATGAAATATATATCTACGCATGAAATGGTAATAAATCCATTGACCAAACTAGTGCCTAGAGATGTATTCGGAGGACATACGAAATCTCAACCACTACGTAGATGTTAAATTTTTTTTCTCAGCCTTATGACTTTTTCACTTGGTTTACTAATGATAAGATGTGTTGATTGTTTTCTACATACATGAGTGTGAATGTTCTTTATACATTTGTTGTTATTGATTCATTGAAAGCATGTCAAACAGATACATGATTAACCTCCTCTCATAGGTAATCATCTTTCTTTATCTATGTGTTAAACAAAGTTAGGACTAGTTTTAAACGATTTATCTAACTGATAAACATAGGGTTTATGATTAAAACAAATGAGTCAAATTTTTTATAAATGCCATTTGTATAACATGATGATGTTATGATGGATATAATTATTTGTAAATATATTGAAATCTGTCTTAGTCGCCAGATATGAGTTCTAATGTGTATTGAGTAGACTAGTGAACTCAAGTTAAACATTAAGTATGTCTGAACTATGATTTGTATAGTGTTGAAAACTAAATCTATGTTTTAGTAGACATGCGCTCCATGTGGAAGGAGAAATAATAACACTATGACATGTGCGTCATACCACGTGCACAAGATGATGACCAAATGAGTTGCCAAGTTAAGTGATCTCAAATGTTGGTTATGTGAGACTTTTATGAGAATAATAATTCTTTAAACCAGTACCCTTTTGACCGTTGATTGATTCTTAAGATATAATTTAGTGATTTCTATCTTATAGTGTTGTCAAAAAATCATGATTGATGCGATTGAATGGGGCATTTCTAGAAAAGTGAATTAAATTATGATCGAGAGAATTAATTTGAAAACAAGATTATTTTGCTGTCACATTTGAATTTTCGTGTTCACAAGTTGACCAATTATATTTATAAGTAAATATAATTGTGAACATGAAATATGTTATAAGATCAATGCTAACAATAAATGTGATAAATAATCTGAGGTATTGCATACTTTTCTACTCTGAAAAGTTTTTTTTCTTCTTTTTTTTTAGATGATATATATCTCTAATGAGTGTATAGCAAAAAACTCTCGAAGTATGCTGGTCGCATAGTCTATCTGCTAAGTATGAATGTCCAACTATGCACGGGTCAAGTCTCGTCATGTGCGAGTGGGAGATGTTGGAATTGATGGACGGATATGAATATGACCATGACTAGCCTTTTAACCCGAATCCAATAATAAAAGGAGATAATAATTACTATGTTTAATTATTACTAAGAGTATTTAAATAAGTTTAAATATCATAGTTGGCTATGATTCTTTAGCGAGTTTGTGTTTAGGTTGGATTTCTCCAACCTAAGGTAATCCAACTAAATTTAAGTAAATAAGAGACTGTGTTCTCCTATATAGAGATATAGACACAGAAACACAAAAAGAAAGCTCTCTCTAAAAAAAAAAACCTAGTTGTTCTCTCATCGTGATTATAGACAATAGAGCTTTTAAACTGTGGACAATAGAAGCAGTTCATTTGATCATGATTGCTCCTACAGTCAACAAACTAGTAATGCGAGGCTAGAGGTTGTTCTTTCACTGTGCTACAAGAGGTAGGTATTTGATCCACTCACTTTACATATCATGTATGGATACTTAATCTGTTTTTCTTACATACTCTACTGGAATTCACATAGCAGAGAGACCGCTAACTGAATTACCTACATATGAGACATATGTTTACTACGAAAAACAAGCAAGTTACTTTTGCGCCACGCTATCATAAAGAGGAGCTGAGTTTGTTCATAAGTCATGGGCGTGGAAAGCAACCAATTTTCAAAAGAAAAACCTCCACCAGGAGTCTCAATGCACAACAGACTCAACTTCCATATCAGTTGAGAGGAATTACAACTTAGGAAAACATGGTGATTAAATGTTTAGATTATTATTAAATAGGTCTATAGATTCAAATAAAAAAATTCAAAAAATTTAAATTCAAATTATGTATAATATTTATTAATTTAATTTATAAATTAATAATTCATCAATCAATTGTTTAACAGAAATAAATTGAAAAAAATCAAAATCTTGTTATCTATAAACTATTAAAATAAATAAATTGTTCAAGTGCCATGGAATCAAAATTTAAAAAAAATAAATAAATAACTCAAAACATTATGAAAAACTAAATGTTATTATTTTATTTTATTTTTTTGAGTGTACAATTAGAAATACCATCCTTTAAACTAAAATATTACTTAAAATTAGTTTGATGCATAAGTAGGCTCATATACCGAGATGTAAATAAATCTTTCGCTCGGATGTGTAGGACAATTTTGGCTAGTACTTGGCATATTCCATCTCTAGATGAGCGGAGAAATTATAGGAAAGAGATCAATTTAAAAAAATTGGAAATTAATTTTTTACTTTAATAAATAATAAAAATATTATTGTTACTTTTCAACTTTGACTATAAAATAAAAATCTAAATAAGAATAATTGGTTTACAAGATTGGAATTACGAGAATACGTAAATTTGGAATAATTTAATTCATTAAACCAGAAGTAAATATAAAAGAAATTTCACATTTTCAAATATAGCTATATTATTTCGTAAATTCATTGGCATTAGGAGGACGAGTATGCAAATATGATAAAGAATTTTCCATCTTAACAATAGCCGTGCTAATTGAATTTCAATATACACGAATAGTTGTAAATTTTCCATCTGGATAAAATTTACCATTGAGTCAATTCATAAAGCTTTTATTTAGGAAAAATGGAAAATAACTTATTTAGTCTTTGAGGTATGACAGAATTGTTTAGGTAGTCTTTTCCTTTTGAATGATTATTCAAAACATCGCCGATGTTTGTATCCGTAATTCTAAATCCCTTCGTCCACTTTTGAGAATTTTTTTTTTCTGTGAAGTCATATTTAAAGTAGGAGTTGCAGACTCTGAGAACTTTAAAGGCAGCGATGGAGAAGATGGCGGGGTAGAGATATTGATGTTGGAGACAGTGTAGGTGAAGGTGGCAAAGAGGGAGACAAGGTTTATTTTTTTCGTATTATCCAGGATATTTTTGTTATTTTCTCATGACCTAGCGGAGAAACTTTCAAAATTGAACGGATCAGACTATTTAGAGTGATGGATGTAAACGCTAAGGATGCTATAGATATTTATTTAAAAGAAATGGACTACTTAAGCAATTTCATCATATCTCAGGGATTAAATAATTAATTTTCTTAAAAATTGTTATTGTTTTACTTTTTTTTTAGTGGATGGTAAAAAATATTTTTCTTATATAAGAGTTTGTTTTTGATTGGTCCCATAAACGTATATGCAATAAATTTTCAAAAAAACCATTTCATACCACAATATTCTATTATTGAATAAAAAGTATTTAAGAAAGGAAAAAATTTATCCAGATTGATCTATGGTCTCACCGATAAATTAAACTAATAAAACTAAGTATTTTTTAAAAAATATTCAGATTTTATTTTTTATGTTTCAAGTGTGTCAATAAAAATCTTGTAGTTTCATGTTTGGTCCATGAGTGGGCTATATAAAGGGTCCAAACAAGATTTTCCCGTTTGAAAACAGAAAAGAAAAAAAAAAAAGTGTAAACCGTGTCCAATATATAAACTCTGCGTTGTTTAACAAGCAGGTTGTGCTTTGAAGCTTTGCTAAAAGCTTGAAGACAAAGCCATCAAAGCAGCTCAAAAATGGCCAAACATTTAAAGCTAAAATTCTCCCGGGTAATCACATCTTTCAATTCTTGCCGCTCCAAGGACCCATCCACTCTTCCATCAAATCCTGTCTCTTCATTTCTCAGACTCTCTCCGGTAAAACTCCGTCTCCCACCGCCACCCAAACCCTATAACTCTTCCATCAAGCGTCACATGTCCTCGGCGTTAGGTTCAATCAAAAGCGGATTCAGAACAAGATCCACTGCGAATCGCTTTTCTGAAACCGCCTACAGTAAATCAGCACCCGAGTTCCAATGGGAGAAAGAAGAGAAATGGCATGTAGTGGCTAAAATGTACGACGAAACTCCTCGTCGGAAAATTTCTAATTCTTTGGTTAAAAGTGACTTCGATAACCACAACATTTTGCTTCCTTCTCCTTCAAACAAGGAAAGGAAAAGACGACGGATCAAAAAGAAGAAGAAATCAACTCCAAGAATCTACGTCAGAAATTCCTCTACGGATAGCGGATTGTTCAGCAGTGAAGGTTTAGACGAGGAAGAAGATGATATTTACAACAAGGAAACAGAAACATTAGTCTCATCAACCAGAAGCTTCTCTGATTATTCTTCCCCAGATTTCAGTAACCATTTGCAAACCATAAGTGAAGAAGTATCTCATCCCTTTAATATTAATCATCGAAACAAGAAGGTTAAAAAGGCAAAACGGCATGTTGCCGGCAAGGCAAGAAAGAGCCGTAGCGAGGCGGCATCATTCTCTCCCGCAAGATTGTCAACGTTTGAGCGGCTTTTACCGTGCACTGTGGATGGGAAGGTGAAGGAGAGCTTTGCGGTTGTGAAGAAATCGGAGGACCCCTACGAAGACTTCAAGATGTCGATGATGGAGATGATAATGGAGAAGGAGATGTTTGAGGTCAAGGATTTGGAGCAACTTCTGCAATGCTTCTTATATTTGAATTCTAAAGATCATCATGGAGTTATAGTTGAGGTTTTCTCTGAGATTTGGGAGAGTTTGTTCTCTACAAATTCTATTAGTCTCTGTTAGTAATTTCCCCATTAGTTACTTCACTTTTGTTATTCCTCTTGCTTATTCACATTAATAAATGGTATAAAAATATTTTATATTTTCTTTTTAATAAAATTATAATTGTAATTATTATATGCAAATAACAATGAAGTCATTAATTAATTTTTCTATTTTTTAAAATAATAAATCATATAATTGTCAGAAAAATATATTTATTATTTTTTATATCATAAAATTTTGTAGCTTATATATTTATATATGTAAAAGTTAGTAATTCACCAGAAAATAATAGTATTAAAATAAGAAAGTTATATAATTACATTAGACGACACATATTGTAATAGTTTTTCTTGAATATTAATTAAATTATTATTTTAAGTATATGTGAGCTCATACATTAAACGTAAACAAATTTTATGTTATTCGTGTACTCCAATCTAATAAATACTATAGTATTGATTTGACTGTAAACTTTGCAGGCTAGGTAAAATTGATTTTTAAATGTTTGTCTATTTTTGTACATTGATTGCAACTCAATTTAATTATCAACTATTTGAGAAATGATGATTTATTTCCCTTTGTTTGTATGAGATTCTAGGAGGAAAGGAAAAGAAATTACACTGGCTTTCCCCAATCCTGAATTTCTTTTTTCTCAACATTTTTTCTTTTCCAGTAAATGGTTTCATTTCAATAAAAATTATTTTTTATTATTTTAGTCCACTAATTGATCCCTTTTAGATAAGTCAATTCCGTTACGCGTATATATATAAGTGCAATTTTTTAGGCCTTTTATAGGGGGACCATTTTCAACGTGCATGCTAGTTGAATAGCTAATCAACCAGTAGACACTTTACCGGACATGGTGATTTCCCTGGAGCAGCAGGACAAGTGGACTGCATAGAAATACAAATTGGCTGTAATCTTCGTAAAGGAAAAAAAAAATGTATACATTGACAAAACATCAAAAAGGCAAGAAAAAGGCCGAGAGGAGCGGTCATCCTTTCCGCTTTGCTCGGATGATTATTCCCATTACACATGGAAACTCATCCACTATGACACTTTTATGTTCCTCTTGTTTGAGAAATTTCATCATTTTGATTTTTTAGAGTGGTTCCTCTTTCTCACAACATGGGATTCATTGCCTTCGATTCATACTCATGGCTTTGTCCAAGTATTTTTTTCCCTTTTCTATACTGTTTAAACGATTATTATTATTATTATTGTTGTTGTTGTTGTTAAACTCTCAAAATTTTGGGAGAGATTGTGATTGTGATTGATTCAATTTTAGGGTATATTTAGTATATATACAGTGAAATCTGAATAGTCCGTATCAAATAAGAATTTCGAATCTTGATCTATTTCTTATTTAGAGTTATTTTAGGACTCTATTTATTTAATTAGAATAATTTATTATTATATATTAACAGTAGTCTTCATAAGTTATTTGGTCATTTATGTCCAAATATAATATTCGTAGAGTATTTTTATTTATAATTTATTATAAAAATTTTATAACTATTAATGTAAAGAATTTTAACTTAATGAGGATCAAGTACTTACTGCTTCTTTAATCTCTTTATATGTATTTAGTTTTTTTTTGTTTGTTTTATCTTTCGAGCTTATTATTGTTGAAGGCGATCTGAAATTATGTTTTTTATTAAGTCGTTGAATAAGAAATAGAATAATTTGGCGAACATTTGCTGATACCATTGGTATCTTGATATTTTATTTTTGTAAGGCTTAATTAGCGATCTCTGTTTTTTTATGTTGATATTTCATTAAGTAATCACAATTTGAACCCCTTGGGTCATTGGTGAACTATTCTTTTTAGATGAAGAATGTTTTAGGCTTTCTTACCTTTTTGGCGAGCTGTTTCATTGGACGTGAAAATCATGGACTATTGAGGCTTTTGGCGAACTGTCCCATTGGACGGAGAAAACTAGGCCGCTAAGGTCTCTGGCGAACGTGTCCCATTGGACAAAGAAAACTGGTCTGCTTAGGCCACTGGCGAACGTGTCCCATTGGACGAAGAAAATTGAGCCGCTTAGGCCTTTGACAAACTGTCCCATTAGACGGAAAAAATTGGCCCGCTTAGGCCTCTGGCGAACTGTCCACTGAAGAGAGATAATTAGACAGCTTAGGCCTCTATTTATTTACCTCCATTTGGTTATGCTAGCTGTGCTTTTATCATGATAAAGAGAATAAAAATACAAGTGCCAGCACTTGACTATTAAAAAATATAGTTATATAATTCAGATTAATAAATATTCTATCGATAATATTATTATCTCATCTTAAGAGAATTTAGACAATTAAATTACTAGTTAGAGAATAATTAATAATTTTTGCCACATGCAAAAATAACATGACTTATAAATCAGAAATATGTAAATATATAATTAAAAAATTAATTAGAGAAAACTTGTTTATTTATTTATTATTTTTTTGTATCCAACTCTAATTTATATGTATGGTCCATAAGACTTTCCGGCTTGAGTCAATGCCAAAGCTAGGAGTCCTACCAAGCGTCTAGCTTAGCAACCATTGAACTACCAAGAAAGTGTAGGCTACACAAGCAAAGATAGGGTATCTGAGCAAGTGAGTCTCTGCTTGCTTTCTTGAAATCTCCTTCTTTTAATAATAATAATAATAATAATAATAATAGCTACGGTAGTGGAATGCGGGATACAGGAATGAATCGAATCATATATCGAAAAGGGGTAACTAATCATTAGAGGCACCTTTTGATGGAATGGCTGGAGAGTTAGAAGAATTACAGGATTAAGCGTGCTCGTTTGACAGAAATCCTAGGATGGGTGACTTCTTGGAAAATTCCCATTTCACCTGTTGGTTTTGCCGATCGAATATGGGATGGATCCGGCTTGATTCAAAGTGGACAATTTTTCTGGTGGTTGGAGTCAAAGCGTTACAATTCATTTATCATCAATTTGATCCAATCTATATATTGAAAATAAAATTAATTTGAGCAAATAAGCAAATTTTAACAATTGGTCATGGCTTCAAATTCTCCTTTTACCAATTCTTATAATTTCCTCAAATTTAATGAGTTACGCTATATGGGCTTTTGTTAAAAGACTTGATAACCAATGCATAGATGACTAAGTAATGTCAGTTTACTGCAAGCACCTATAACCAGTAAAGACACTAGAATTAAATACGAATAAATAATCAAATAAAAGTGTGTACCTGGAGGCATTAGGGGAAGTGATGTCAATTTATCCACTAGTCAGAAACCTTACAAATGGGGTATGATACACGGTTCCCAACAGTGTATGCAGTTGAGGTTGATTTTGGAACATTGGAAATTCAATCTGTAATTGCATTAGCCCATCGATCATCTAATCAGCATCCTAATGGGCATCGAAGTCCACGACACAATGTTTCTATGAAGAATTTTGTTCAACAGGTTTCATAGAAGGTTTGTTCCGCGCTGACCGCACCAATTTTTAAACTCTCAGAATTTTAAGAGAGATTGTGATTTTGATTGATTCGATTTTAGGATATATTTAGTGTATATATAGTAGAGTCTGAATAGTCCATATCAAATAAGGATTTCGAATCCTGATCTATTTTCTATTTAAAGTTATTTTAAGAGTCTATTTATTTAATTAGAATAATTTATTATTATATGTTAATAATTATTATTATTATTATCATCATCATCATCATGGATGGAATAAATAAACAAACAAGTGTATGTTTATAATTTTACTATTGTAATTATGTATAGAGCGTTACATTATTATTTTAAAATAATGAGTGATAGACACCTAAGCCAATGAAATTTCTGGAAATAAATAACGGAAACTGAATAAGGGCGAGATACTAGGAGATGGCCGGATATCTCTTACCCATTATCTCTGCGAAGAGTATAAAGAGGCAAAACTTGCTCTAAGAGAGGATTAATCACTTTTAAAACCTATGATAACCAGCATCGTATAACTAAGTCTTTATATATAATTATATCACTCATCAAATTGGTGCGATGAGCGTGGACCGAGCAGAAACTTATAATGCCTTCTATGCACTCGGTCGTCTAGCTCATTTTACTAGTGTTCTAAAAACCTTTAGACGTGATAGTGGAGACAACTCCCACACTTGAGATGGGGGATGTGGGCAAAATAAACAACCCAATGGAGAAATTAATGCCCACGCCGTCGGACGTTTTAGCGCTGGACCCACAAGCAGCTACACTACTCACTCAAGCATACAATGACTTTGCAGCCGTTCTGCAATGGTTAATGGCGAAAGCACTCACACTAATTCCTCCTAATAGTAGGCACTGCGTCAATCTAGCAGCAGAAGTGGAAGACACCACCAATTGGACAATTGGGGAGGACGTAGAAGAAGAAGACTCTTCATTGCACACAAAGACTCAAAATAAAAATTAGATCGACATGCAATCTACCCCTTTGCTTAGGAACGTAGTCCACAACGATGAAAAAGAATTCCGACCAAAGATGTTGTAGATCCGTTAGGACTTTCGAGAGACTAGAGACAACACCAACTTTGAACTAAGAAATGACTCGCCGCTTCCCCAATAAATTCAAGATGCCGAACTTCAAAACATATGATGGAACCACTGACCCTAGAAGTCATTTGGTAAATTTCTGCAGGATGATCCATATCCAAACCATTGTTGACTCCTTATTATGCAGAGATTTCCCTATAACCTTGAAAGTGCTAGCCTAAGAATGGTTTCAAATGCTGAAGACTAGCTCCATTAACAATTTTGCTCAATTAGCTGGTGCATTCAAAGCCCGCTTCATCACTTGCATATCGAGCAAACAAATTTCTTCAGACTTGATAGAATTGAAAATGATAGATGGAGAGTCACTCTTCGAATATATTGCTAAATTATAAAAGCTTGCCATGCAGATCGAGGATCTCAACGCCGAAGTTGCCATCAGTGCGATGGCTAAAGATTGAGTATAATAATCTTTTACAGAATTGATGGCCCAAGCTAATAATTTCGCTCGGTTAGATGAGGCCTGGAAGACCTAGCAAGCACAACACAAAAGTGGCGATTCACTAGGAAGGTCCAGCAAGCCATGGCGCGCCCCTTCACCTCAAATCAACAGATCAAGCAAGAGTCAACTCCAGTTACTCAATACGCATGCCCTATTCATGCTTTAATGCCCACTTGATGAAGGAATTAGAGTTCACTTCCTATCTAAGAGTTGAATAGATATCTTGTGATGGATAAAAGACCATCAAGAGGAGATCCGCTTCAACTACCCGCAGAAATTGAGAGAAGAGTCATTGGGCTAGAGAGACAGAACCAAATATTGTGCATTCTATAAAGACGTCAGACATGACATCGAGTAATGCTAGTAGTTAAAAAAAGAGATTGAATGCCTAATGCCACAGGAGGAGATAGCACAACAGTGAGAAAGAAACATGTTAGAGAAATCTATTCAACATGAACAGTGACTTCAACTAAGCACTTGAGGAAACCTATCGTTATCTCCAAAGAAGATATTGAACATGTTTACTTCCCACATGTAGATGCAATGGTGGTAGAAGGAGTAATGGAGAGTTACAGAGTTAAGAGGATTACGGTAAATGATGGCAGCTTAGTGAACCTCATAATACTAGAAGTATTTAAAGCTCTGAAGCTAGATGTCATTAAGCTAAAACTAGTCCAGATGTCCCTTGTCAGCTTAGCATGGAGGCAAGTGTTGATAGAAGGAAGCATATAGCTCACCATAGAATGTGGAGCGGGGAACATACAGGAGTTGAGAAGATTGAATTTGTGGTGGTGGACATCCCATTTCCTTACAACGCAATCTTAGGCCGCCTATTGTTATGCACCCTCGATGCCTGTACTTCAATTAGGTACCTTGTTATGAAATTTTATTCTAACTTGTGATGTGGTGGTAGTAAGGGGGAACCAGAAGGTGGCCAGAGAGTCCTACACGGTGACTCTTAAAGGAGTGTGATAGGTAATATTTTTATAGTATTTTTAGCTTATGATTTATTAGGAATTTTGGTATTTTTATTAATTTTTTATTAGCTTTTATTTAGATTTAATTATGTTTTCAATTAAGTTTCCTTGTTTATTAATAAGCTTGATTTGAAGGCTTTTTAATAGAAAAATAGCCAGAATCGCTGAAAATCCTAATAGGCCAAATTCCACTATTTAGCCCATGAAGATTTGAAGTCCAGACAGCCCAATGTGTATCCACCTGAGATTAATAAAAGAGCCACTATAGCATTTCTCAAGCCTAACCCATTGGAAGAATACTCCTAATTAGGAAGGAATCTGAATAAAAAACAGTATCCTACACAGATTATGTTTCTTCCTAATTAAGCCAGTTGTTTTCCTACTCGAATTCGGAGACACCATATGAAGTCTATCTAAGGAGAGATCACTACAGCAATTGGGCTATCTTTAGATTGATTATTGAATCTTAGATCTCAAATCTGGATTCTTTTCTTTTCTTAGTTTTTCTCTCTTTGTAAAAATTCAAGCAATCAAGTTGTATAATGAATTAAGGGAGTCATCTACGCTATTGTTTGACTAGTTTTTATCTCTAAACTCTCAATCTTGTTTTTAGTTCATATTATTTATGGAATTATTTTCAGATTTGATTGATTTTTATTTATTTACTATGTCGAACTAAATTCTCATACTAGGGATTTGATGTAGCTTAACTTCTACCCCAATTTATGATATTAGATTTGTTTTTCTTTGTTCAAGTCATAATTTATTATTGAACTCTCAATCTTGTTTTTAGTTCATATTATTTATGGAATTATTTTCAGATTTGATTGAGTTTTATTTATTTACTATGTCGAACTAAACTCTCATACTAGAGATTTGATGTAGCTTAACTTCTACTCCAATTTATGATATTAGATTTGTTTTTCTTTGTTCAAGTCATAATTTATTATTGAACTCAAAGCTTTCAAGTAGAGTTTCTCCCCTGGATTGAATTATTTCATTAATCACTATCGGAAGAAGGGTTTTTGATAAGAAACGGGTAATAAATTACATGAGAATAATAATTTGATGTAGAAGCTATATGGTTTGACTCATGGGGGGTTTTCATAATTTAATGACCTTATGTTATGAATTCTTGAACAAATCATAAAACTTAATAATTTAATTCATGTTTGGTTGCACTATTGAGAGATAGGTAATTAGATGGGATTAAAATAACTAACAATACATTAGGGGAGCTTGTTAGTGACTTTAGGGTTATTTCCCCTACTTGAACAATTAAACTTGATTAACAAACTAATAAAATAAATTGGATAGAGTTAAGTGAAGTTAATATCCCTAGTAGCTTTTAAACCTTGATTTCTTTTCATCAAATATTTTTGTTTGAATTCTTTTCGACTATTTCAGTTTATTTTACTTTACTTTTACAAATATCCTCTTTATTATCGTTTAAATAATAGTAGATTAAAATAATTTTGGTACTTGGTATACAATCTTTGTGGGACGATACTCTACTCACTCTTTATTACTTATTACGATTTCGTGCACTTGCGAAAATTGCTGTCACAGTGCAACTCGCCCTTCTCCTTCAGATGGTTCCCGATGTTGATATGGTGGATCCAAACATGAGGCATGAAGCAACACCACTAGCTGAACCTATTGATATACTGAGGAATAGAACTGAGCTAAATCTAAAACTAGAACGGAGGTTGTTAAATATCATCATCAAGGAGAACCAGACACTGAAATTAGGGGTTGACTACTGAACACAACACTGGCCTCCATAGAGGAAGTACTCAAGAAAAATAAACATAACTTCATGTGGATAACATCTGACATTAAAGGCATCAACCCCGACATAGTAAGACATAAATCAACATTGACCTGAGTACTAGGCAAGTCAAATAGAGGAGAACAAACCATGCACCTATCAGACAGAAGGTAATAGTGATAGAAATTGACAAACGTATTAATGCAGGATTTGTTAGAGAGGTTCACTAGCCCAAGTGGATAGTGAATGTAGTCCTTGTCCTAAAGCCCAATGGAAAATGGCACCTTTGTGTTGATTTCATAGATCTAAACAAAGCCTACCCTAAAGACCTCTGCCCAATGCCGAACATCAACTAGTTAGTCAAGTCTACTATTGGGTATGAGAGATATAGCTTTATCAACACATTAGCAAGATACCACAAGATCAAGATGAACAAGCTTGACATGGAGAAAATCGCCTTCATTATTGGCCATGGTGTTTACTATTATGAGGTTATGTCATTCGAGCTCAAAAACGCGGGAGCCACATTTGGTCAACATGATGTTCAAGGGTCAAATAGGGAAAACTATGGAGGTCTACGTGGATGAGATGATGTAAAATAAAAAAATGCAGAGGAACATGTTAGAGATTCGAAGGTGGCATTCTAGGAATTATCTAAGTATAATATGAAACTTAACCCAAATAAATGCATTTTTAGCGTGACTAAAGGAAAATTCCTAAGATTTATTATCTCTCAGAGTGGAATCGAAGCCAACCTAGAGAAAATAATAGCAAGTAAATAAATTATAGCTCTGAGAAGCATAAACAAAGTGCAATAACTAAATGGGCGGATAACAACATTGGGAAGATTCACATCATGTTCAGCCAGAAGATGCATGCCCTTCTACAACACACTAAAAATGACATGAAACACTTCCAATGGTCCGAGGAGTGCCAAACAACACTAGATGAGCTAAAAGAGTTCTTGATCTTCCCACCACTTCTTAGCAGCCCACAGGAAGGTGAAGTGTTATATTTATCAGTTATAAGAGCTATAGTGGCCTCTGTCCTAGTAAGAGAAGAAGCAGGAGAGTAATTTCCCTTATATTATATTAGTAAAGTATTGAAAGGCCCCGAATTTAGATATCTGAGGTAGAGAAATTGGCATTTGCTCTATTAACGGCATTAACACAGCTAACACACGGCCAAATTTCCCCTAAAGAAAGTGCTACATCGAGTAGAAACATCAGGCAGAATGGTCGAGTGGTCCATCTGACTAGGGGAATTTGACATCACATATGCACCTCGCCGACCTGAAAGCATAAACCGTAGTTGATTTTCGTGGTAGAAATGACCATGCTAGAGATCCATAACACGGTAAATACCCACTCACAAACAATATGGTGAAGTATCACAATAGAAGAGTAAAAAAAAAACTTTCGAAGTTGGCGACAAAGTGTGGAAGAAATGGGAGATAAAAGCAGGATTAGCAGGGGTTGACAAAATGAACTCTAATTAGGAAGGTCCCTATGAGATCACACAAAAATGGGGACCAAGCACTTCCAAAATCAAACCCCTTGGTGGATCTGAGCTTCCCTAGGCTTAGAACTTGGATAACCTAAAGCATTGTTTCATGTAAATATCGAGGTATTAAATAAAAGCTAGTTTTTTTTTCACTTAGCTTTATAAAGCCTGTAGGAACCAGATGTATTAGGGAGATCCTAGGGACTTGGGTGTAGAATAACCAAAAAGGCCTTGCAAAGCTAAGTTTTTTCCTTGGCTTTTTACAAATAACAATGAAAGAGGATATTTCCATATCCTAACACTCACAAATAGAGTTAAGCCCCTACCAACTATACATTAAATAGCTCAAAGAGAGCATCATCAGGCAAAGAATGCCTAAGTACACAAATAAGGCCGAGCCCCTACCAACTATACATTAACTAGCTCGAAGAGAGCATCATAAGGCAAAGAATGCCTATGTACACAAATAGGGCCTAGCCCCTACTAACTATACATTAAATAGCTCAAAGAGAGCATCGTAAGGCAAAGAATGCCTAAGTATAGTGTTTCAAATATGATTGTTTGCATGTTTGAGGTAGTTTCAAAAATTTCATAAAAATATTTTACACCTCAATTTTTAATTAATCATATTATTAATAAATTGTGATTATTTGAACAATTACGAGGCCGGTTTTAATTGGGCAAAATGGGTGTCTAACACCTTTCCATTTTTGTATCCAACTCCCAACCTCATCCTTAGTTAAAATCGGATAAATTGGTTTCAAAAAATTAATTAATTCGAGAATTTTTCCTAATTAGGGTGGCGAATCCAAAAATAAATGAAATCCTTACCAATGTATGGAAACCGTTTCATGAGGATTAAATGGGTTTGGTATAATTTAATTTTATGAATTAAAAAGAACTAAACTTGTTGGATTCGATTTTCTCAAATGACTTTTGGGAAGACCATGAGATGGCGTGAAAACCATCATCCTCAGCCTGACGACTTTCCTAGGAATTCTTTTAAGAGAGTTAACTCCTTAAGTTATCCAAATATTCACATTTATTGATAGTGTTATTAATTTTTTATTGAGTTTATTTTTATGTATTTATAAGTTGTCATTCATACATAATATCTCTTCTTAATCTCTATTCTACGCAAAACCCTTAGGTGATATTGGGGGATATGGTCCTTTCACTCTACTCGACTATTGGGATCTACCACTAATATACACCACTCATAAGTCAATTACCATTTGGTATATCAAAAGAATTGGCACAATCCGTTATCACCTTTTGCTTAGACCCAAAGGAAATGAAAGAAAACAATCAATTCTCATTTATGGAACCTAATACTTAATTTACCTGGCCAAAGCCCATGTAGTTGGTCTTAGTTCCATTCTTTAGGAAATACCTTAATAATATTTGTTTGATGCATTCATTCAATAAATTTGAGAGACGTCATTCCAAAATTCCATGTTGGTTTGTGGGCTTAACCTATATCTCCTAAAGTAGAAAAGGACTTTTGGCAATGAATCATGTGTGGGAGCTGTAAGGGTGGAGGTCATGCATTTCTTAACTCCCATCCCCTTTGTTTGTGTATAATTGCTATGGTTGTGATGTGCTATATTCATGCATCATTTAACTTATTTTATTTTTAGCCATTTGGGTATGTCCCATAATGGCTCAGTTAACATGATCCTCATTCTGAAGGGTCAGAAACTTAAGAAAAATGTTAGAGGCAAAACTAGCTAAAAAAGGCTCATCTTAAAAGTGACTGTAAGGCTGAAACCTAAATACATCACACTGAAGCTCTTTTAGTTTCACCCATGTCCCATCACTGACTTCCTTGCAAAGATGGGACATTCCACTTCAAAGGATGTAAAACCTTATCAAGAATCTTAGACTTTGTGGGTTTCAAATGTTTTAAATATTGTAAATAGTTCACTTTTGGGTAAGTAATGAAAGAACGAATTTTTTTGAGTCAAATATTATTAGTGCATATAAAAAAAATCAAGAAAGAGAGGAAAGAAAAAATAATAACCCTGCTCAAGTAATATTATTCTTGAGGCAAAAGGAAAGGGATAAAAAAATAAATACATGTATTTGGCCTTAAAAACTATGGTGTGTTTTGCTCCTAACAATTTTCAAGAGTCTTTCTCCAACTTGGAATTTGAACCGTCATAATAAAGCTACAATGGAATATAACATTAGTTGCATTTTACAATGTTATGATTGTGTGATCATATTTTCGTGTGTCATTCTATGAACATGCATTCATGCATACATGCATTACGTCATGTGACTAACGCCTATTTTGTGTAGACAAGATAACACCCCGCGAAAGGAAAGCACCAAGAAAAGGTAGCTGGTTGAGGTTGGAAAACCATTTGATTAGAGTTGAAAAACCTTCAGCCCTTTTAGTTTCACCTAGCTTTGTTGTTTCTAGTCTGCCAGGATCCCACGGAGAGATTGAATCCTCTCCATTCCAAACAGAGTTGTTAGTTTCTACTTCTATTGATAAAATGGCAAAGACTGGCATTTCTCTAGCTGATATGGAGAAAATGGTTAATAAGATGGTAGTTACTAGCATTGAAAATTTCATGAGAGCTAATAAAGAGAAGGATAAAGTAGTAATAGAAGATGACGAAGAGGCCAAGAATGAGTCCGGAAAGAAGAAACACGTTGGTAACAATTGGCAAGATAAAGAATTTTATAAAACATATGCTAAGAAGGCTGAGTTTGAGTCAGTCATCCTAATAAGATTCAAAAAACTATATTGTTTGTATGCCATTAATTGAGTTTTCCCAAGTATATGAAGTGGGACTACCACCTCATATACTTGGAGGAGACAAGAAGTGTGGGAATCGTGCTTAAAATTTTAACAAATCTGAATTCCAAGGGTCCAACTGGTTAGCCTAAACTGCGAGCACCAACAAGAGTATAACAACTACCATTCTAGGTTTGAGACTGCTAAACCCCTAAGGAGATTCTCTAACTTTGACATTCTTCTCTTTAGAGTCTTTAAGAAGGTTAAATCAACGGGTTTGTTACGTCTGCTTGCCTGAGATCCCCTCTAAAAGTTCTACCAAGGAAGTTTGATCAAGATGCCTATTGTCATTTTCATCAGTGCAAGGGCCACTCCACTGATAATTGCTTGCACTTAAGGCGTGAGATCCAAAATCTCATAAATGACAATAATTTGGTTGATCCTAAAAGGAAAAATTCTAGCATGAGATCTAACCCACTCCTAATTTTCAAAATAGACTGCTTCCTGAAAACTTATATTCGGTGAAGTCTGGAAAGGCTCCTGAGGAG
The DNA here is from genome assembly GCA_948099535.1 of Jatropha multifida. Classification (NCBI taxonomy): domain Eukaryota; kingdom Viridiplantae; phylum Streptophyta; class Magnoliopsida; order Malpighiales; family Euphorbiaceae; genus Jatropha; species Jatropha multifida. Next base: position 34,764 of record CANUEX010176741.1, on the reverse strand, counting down.
GTGCTGGCCAAATTTAAGGTAGAAGAGGAAGCAAGAGAGAGGAATAAGAAGAAGGATAGGTCGTTCAGGTCGAGGAAGAGGATGGTATTAATAAGAAAGCAAATACCAGCAAGAAAAGGGGAAGCCCCGCCAAGCACGTTCTGAAGATAATAAAAGCCTGCATTAGGAAAAGTTATAAGGAAGTTGAAGCCCTTCTGATGTGTTTATTTCTATTAATGATAGTTTTGATTGTGATGAACTCTCTATAATGTTTAATGAAATGAACTTTGATTTTGCTCACTTGTTTGATGTTTTTCCTTATGGTTCCATTCATTGAGTAGATAAGCACATGCACATATTTGACATGATATTCATCATACATGCTTGAACTTAATATAAACAAAAAAGAAAATCCATAAAATCTGTTAATTGGGCCAAACTTAACTCCAGAGTTAAACATGAAATTTCAAAGTCTACCTATGGACAAAGTAGAAGCTTTCACATGGAGTTATGAAGACATGCCAGGGATAGATAGGTCCAAGGCTAAGCATTCAATACCTCAGGATCCTTAGGGAGTAAGCCAGTTAAATAGAAAAGGATTGCAAATGAAATGGGCTAGAAGGGAAGTGGCCAAGCAGATTGCTACTGAATTTCAAAAGTAGTTCATTATTCAGATTAGCCAACCAACTTCCTTTCAAGTTCCCAAGGAAAATGGACAGGGTCGATATGTGTCACTGAAAGATGATTAGTTGTGGTTCTTTAATATCCTGTAGTAGATGAATGAAATATTGCATCCCAAATCAGCTACTAGAGATGGCAAATGAGCCTTACAATGCTTGACATTGCAGTTCATATTCTTGGACAGGAAGCTGTACAAGGGAATGTTAAATGATGTGTTGGTGAGAGGTGTATCAATGAAGGAAGTTGAGAAAATTTTGGAATAGATCTACACAAAGGTTTATGGTGTCCGCACAAGCGAAGAAGATTGTCAAACAAGGATTCTTTTGGTTGTTAATAAAGAGAGATTGTATTTCTTCTATGGAAAAGTGGTGATGACAGATTCTTTCTCAAGATAGGCTGGGGCAGAATCCTTCGAAGAGTATCAACACCTAGTGGACCGCTGAACATTCTTCATAGATTTGAGATCTGTCATCGTGTGGTGGCAGATAAAATAGTTCAGCCTCAATCAAAAGATAAAATGCTATTAGTGAAATATAGAATTGAGCATCATTAGTCGTCATTAAATCATCTACAAGAAAATGGGGTAGTGGAAGTCATAGACAAGAATATCACAATGAAGAGAGAGCAAAAAATAAAAGAAAATAAAATAAAATAAAAAAGAAAAGATTTTGAGGAAAATGGTAGAGAATCACCGTGATTGGGCTAAAAAGCTACTGTATGCTTTTTGGGGATACTAGACTACATAAAATCTACAAATGGGGCAGCCTCTTACTATTTGGTTTATGGAATGGAAGTTGTACTATCAATTGAAATAGAAGTACAGTCCTTGTGCATAATGCTAGAGTCCAAGATTTTAGAATGTCAATGAGTAGAAGATCGTTATTAAGAGTTAGCACTCCTCGATGGGAAAAGGCTTGATGCCCGATTCATGGATCAACTTTATAAGAGGAGAATTGCCAAGTACTTTAACAAAAGAGTCAAGCCAAAGTTGCTGAAAGGCGAAGATCTAGTTTTAAAATAGATGAGGCCAAACACTCACGACCCAAGAGGAATGTTCAAGCCCAATTGGGAGGGCCCATTCTTAATCAAGAGAATGTTTTTAAAGGGTGCAGTTAAGCTATGGGACATGGAAGGCAATCAGTTCGCTGAACCAGTCAACCTAGATAGGCGAAAGAAATTTTATATATAACTTGAAACATTATGGCCAAGCCCATTAATAAAATTCACTTTTTGTGTCATTATTAAGTTTAAAGCCTATTATGATTAAGCTGTGTCGAAGTGCAAGTGTGCAAATTTACTTTAATGAAATAGAATAGTGGGAGTTGTATCAAACTTTTCAAGCAAAAGAGGCAATTTATTCATAATGGAGTGCATACATCGCATGAAATTGTAGAAATTATCCATTACATTTTCATTAAAATCATAAATAAGGCATCTACATGCCAAGTCCTAACAAGAGCCAAACTGTAAATAAATCAACTGACTCTGAATTAGCACCAAATCCAGAGCAAGTCTGCAGCCAAAGTTGATACATGTTTGAGGAAGAGGTATCGGCCATATCAGAAATGCGTACAGTTGTGCGATTAGGCCATGTGAAAATAAAATGGGACACCCTTGAACCTTCTGTAGAAAGGGACAACTTGAGGGCATCCATATTGCCTAGTAACTCAACTGGGATAGCAAGCCATTGCCCTGGTTAGGCCATACAAGGGCAAACAACGCATGTAAAAGATCGTGACTCGCCCTATATGCCACCAAGGGCAGGTCCATCTAATCCCCTCAATAGTGAAATCCTAGAAGATAGTAGTCCGATCCTCTATGGTAATAACGGTTAGACATCGCTGAGGATTGACATGGACTCGCGGTCTGTAATTGAGTATCAAGTGGTCTAGTGGCGAAGCCATCACTTGAAGCTTCTCAAAAGCCCACAACTGTGAGTGCATAAAATAAAGTTAATATAAAAAATGAGAGCTTGTTAAGTCAAAAACCCACAAGGGTTGCTTAAGAAAAAATTAGAGCATAAAAAAAAGAATAGCTCGTTAAGTCGAAAACCTATTAGAGCATAAAATAAGGAAAGGAAGTGAAAATGCATTTGCTTGTAGTAAAAGCGGACTTCCCATTAGACCAAGCACTGAGGTAGGGTCCCGGGCATGCTTTCCCAGCCATATGAATGTCTCAGCCAAAATGAGTGGAAATAGGGTGCGATGCCCAACCATTTGCTTGACTATAGGCACCAACCTAAGACTGCCATAGCCATCAACACCATTGAGTAACAAGTACTGATTGAGAATATAGAAGCAGATGAGAGGAGGCCTATAACTGCTAGTACGATTCATATTCACTACCCAATATAGGAGCGATTGCAGGGGCACGATATTAGTGCCAAGTTCACATGTCGGGATTTCATAGGCTGGGAAGCCAAAAACAGACAAGACTCATGAAGCAAGGTTGAAATTTAACACAGGCGGAAGAGGAATTTCTACAACCTCAGGTTGTCTACCAAAAATGATACTAAATTTTTAAAAAAATATAAAAGTAAGATTATTTTTCCTTGCATGATTAATTATGGTGAAATTAGAAAGTATAGAAATGTAAGAATTCCTTTGGAGAAAAAAGAAAAATAATGTATTGAAAATTATAAGACTTTACTTTCATAATCGCTAAGAACCATAGTATATGTGGATGAATTTTGGCCTGATCAACCAATATTCTTCTACAATGCTAAAGTTATATGCAAGTATGGTACAAAATAAAGAATATAAAGGGTAAAATTAAAGGCAAAAGAGAAGGAAATAGAATAAAGAATTAGTAAGGAGAAGAAAAGGAACAAAGGAATAAGATACAAACCAAAGGATTTGAGAATTAAACCAACCAACAGTGTATTGAGACAAATCAAACATTATCTTCAATGCTTGCAACCCTTTAGAGTTTATTGTTTTGAAATTTTGTTTGAAACTGTAAAGTTTTTAATTTAAAATATAAGAAATAATTATTGGATATGTTACTGTATTTTAAATGAGACTATTAACCCTAAGGTCTCTAAGTTGAATTTAATGATAACAATGTATTATAAAATTTCTAATGTATATATATATGGAGTATGTATACAGGAACTCAGTGATAAGAAATATGTTAAAATTGAGATTCTGAGATTTCTAAGAAAATATACCTTGAGATTATATTTGATGATAATAGATTTTGTGATGAGACTTCAACTTACTTAGAATAAGTATGATTCGATTTGAATCATTATAAACAGATTAACAAAGGACATCCATATTCTACTGAAAAAAAATTTCACTATAACTTGGATAAATGATTTAATTAAATATCAATGAAATAGCTAAGTTACCTGAGGTGTCAATACCAAATGTGTTCAATAGAGATTGGAGTAGTGGGAGCAAGATTAAGATTAGCTATCTACAAGTGAAGTTATATATAAATTTGAAGAGAAGAGACAAATTTCCTTGAGAGTATGTTGTTGTTATTGAAGTAATTATTGAACCCTTAGAAATTATTGAAGAAAAATACAATAATTATAATTTTATATGAGATTATAAGTACCTAGAGAAATGAATGACTTTCTTAGAATTATATTAATATTGATATTTGAGGTGCTTATCGAATTCTTAGATGATATACAAAATAAGAATATTGTGAATTGATGAATGGCGGAGAATATGTAATAATGAATCAAATGGACATTTAAATTATGATTTTATATAATGGAAGTGATTTGGAATGGTAAGAAAGGGTATGATTAAGTTAATGGGTTAGAATAAGAAATTAATAGGCTAAGAGAAAGATTGAGAGAATATATAGTGAAATGATCAGAATGGATTTAAGGAATGATTAATGTGATGTGTTATTGAACTTTTATTAAAGGAAATTGTTAGTCTTAAGATATATTAGTTGAATCTAATGATAGAAAGTGTTGTGATATTATTACAGAGTAGGAATTCGAAGCAATAAATATAAATTTAGTGGAGAATATATAGAAATGAATTTTAGAAATTATTAAGAGAGTATGTTACATAGTTTGAATTGAATAATCTTAGATCTGATGTAATTGAAGCATGATTTTGATTGTATAGTTATTATAATTACAAGAATAAATGCTCTTTTAATGTAAAGAAGTATGTAATATGTGGCACAAGTATAATTTGTATGGCATAAATCATGTATGCTTTGAAATGGTCCATTGGAGGTGAGAAGTAAGTTATGTAGGTGGAAAATAAATGAATAATTTTTGGAATAAGTATAACTTAATTTTCAGGAGTTAGTTGAGAAACATGTAAATATTATGCACAAAATGAGGTGTTATGATTAAAAAGAAATATAAGTTGCTATTTTGGGGGATAAGAAATGATCTTCGTAAATGAAAATAAACAAAAGTTTTGTGGAGTAAAGCTTAATTCATGATTGTATTAAGTATTCAGAAATATATTGTGTATTGTGGAGAAACTAAGACAGATGAATTGTGGTGTTTGTAGAAATCTATTTATTTTAATATTATATTTCAAATTCCGAAATTTTATGAAGTTGGCATTCTGAGGTTGATTATAGAAAAGAAGGAAAATTGATTTTCTTGAGATTATGTTGATACTGATGTTTGAAGTGATTACTAAGAATTTTGTAAATTATTCAAGATAAAAATAATAAGCATAATCATATAATTATATGGAATTAGGCAAATGAATGACTATTTTGAAGGAATGTGAATTAGTAGTATTCGGAAAAGTATTATTAAACATTGTGAAGCTGCAAGAATTTATTTTGAGGTGATTTTGTTATATTGCTGGGAATGAATTTTAAACCAGATGATTAGAGTGTACAAGTGATCACTATTATAATAGGATAAATAGTTCTGGTAATTAATAGAAGTATGCATCGATTATTTTATATATAGAGGATATAAAGAGAAGTTATAAAATCTAGATAAGTGAAATATGTGATGAATATTAATTTGCTGATTTGAATTTTGTGAATGACATATGGAGAGAAATTTTTATATATAGCATAAAATATCGAATGATAGTTTATTTAGAAATAAGTGGAGAAGACCGTAAATATTATGAAGTATTTGTATATAATATATTTATGGATAATTTTTATAAGGGACATAAAGTGTGAGTCTACTAAGAAAGAAATGGATTCAAAGAGGGAAGAATTAGATACTGGTATTAGTAACTTGTAGTTCAGATAAATTTTGAGGATGAAATTCTTTTAAAAAGGGAAGAATTGTAACACCCCGAACTACTCAATATTTTCACTGATTCTTAATTTATGTTCCACACATTTTTAATATATGCGTTGTCATTTAAAAATATTCACATATTTCTGTTCTACGTGTGGACTAACTAAAAAGTAAAGTTAATAATCAAAACTAAATTGTAAGTGTTCGCAGCTATTTTCATGTGTCCACGGGTTATATAAATTTGCAAACAGCCATGCAAATTAAACTACATTATAATGTAAAAATAAATTGCATTTTAATTTTATTATGAATCAACATTTCTAAAAATTAAAAATTAAGATATCGTATAAATAATATTTACTTATATGAAAGTGGGGGATCCAAGATTAATTTTAGGGAGGATGAAAAATACACAGTAAGACTTGAAAATAAGATCATGAAAAATAAAATAACATGAACCAATGGTCATTCATAAATACATTTCTAAGGAAATATAAATTAAAATTTTCTTAATGTGTTAAATAAATCATTTAAATGACTCATTAATTATATTGCGAAGAAAACATCAAAACACCTCCAATGGATTTTTTTGAAATTGGTCAAAGCATTGGACTATATTTTTTTATCAAATTCTAAATATTATTGATGAGTAACGAAAACTTTAATCAATACAGAATTAGTCGGAATAGTTAATTGTACCAAAATAAGGTATTATCTGCATTAAAATTTTTGGTTATTAATTCATGACTTGTGGACATATATTTAATTTACTAAATATTGCCAATAGCAAACCGCAAACCCTTGTTTTAAAATTATGTTTATGTTTGTTGAGAGGAAAAAATAGAGGGAGACGTGGAGTAGTGGTTATTGGCCTCTTAAAAGTGAGGAGTGGCTTATTAAAATTTAGCGGGGCTTAATTGGCTTATTTGGGGAAACGGGTGAGATAAGAATACTTAGGTGAGATGAGAGCTTTGGACTTTCCAAAATAAAATGTTCCATTTCGGATTAGGATTTTGTTAGATTTATCATCATTAAGGTAGGACTGAGAATAATAATTTTAAAATTCAAATTTTCATAACTAAGAGCATGCACAAGTGTGTTGAGCCATGAACGACATCTTATATTATAGTTGAGTCATGCACAAGTTATGCCATTTAGCATTGCTCTTATGTAATTATGTAATGATTATGATTAATTAAGCATGATTATGTGATTAATGAGTGATTTATGGAACTGAAATCGTGATGGAATATTTAGTATGAAAAAGTATGATTTTTATGGATAATGAAATTTATAAAAAAGAATATTTTTCCATATTGTGTAAGGAATCACCGGTGTTTTTATGACACCTATGAACACTGCTATAGAGAAGATATGAAATGAATTAATTATAATAAATATTTTATCAACCTTGATCTATTTGGTTGAGTCAATAGTTGTACAGAGGTATGACATGTCATAGGAATATAATACTATCTATACGTGACACGCATTGTCTTATAGGCTTAATGAACCTCTTTTACAGGAATTAATGAACTTCACCTTTGTAAGGGTTAACAAATGCCATTTTCTGAATAGGGCCATTTATTTCTGACTGATGGGTCATATGATGTTATATGGGTGTTTGAGCAGTATGTTTATCTAGGAATTCTCAGTCTGCTATTTGATTTTTCTAAATATGCTAAAAGTCTAATTAAAACATAAGTTTTACAAATTAATTAATAATTAAATAAAGATGGTCATCTGTGCTCCATAGCTACTGGCGTCATCACCCTGCAAAGATAGGAAGCAACCAAGATGTATGTCGTCCAACCCAACCTCATAATATTTTATTCCTATGGAAGTATGTTGACTTACATGATACTATGACTTAGTATGATTTTATGCTATTAATGATGATAATTGATAATTGAATTTTATATTATGTGTTGTTTTTGAATATTTCATTATATGACTGAATTATGTCATAAATGTTGAATATTGCATTGGCTATGATAAATGCGGAATCATGATATTGCATGATATTTATGACTGCTATGTGTATTTTCATGTCATAAATGGGAAAATAAGCACTACTAAGTTTTACGTTTAGCATTGACTTGTCACACGCAAGTTGCTAACTTTCAAGATAGACGGTCCACAAAGAGCATTAGACTTATTCCGTTACAACAGTTTTCAAACAATTACTCTTTTTTTTGGTCTTTGGAACAATCCAGGGGCATGTAAATATAATTAAGGCACTGAATATTTTTATTTGTGTCGACATAATATGAACTCAGTATTTGAAATAATATTTTCAAAGTTAGAATATTATATGTCATGTAATTACTTCTTTAAATTATTTCAATTAAAAGAAATTGATTTATAATTTTTGTTGAGTTTTGATGAAATGTGATGGATGATGGGTTGAGAATGTTGAGTTGTGTTGAAAAAATATTTTACGAATGTAGCTGAGATGTGAATGGGTTATAGAAGTGTTTAAAATGTTTTTCTACATTTTTGGGACACTGAAAATATATGGAAAACTCCTCTAGTTTTTCTATAGGATTTCTTCGAAATATTTTCTAAATCATTTTTGCAAATACTAAAATAGATGTTTTAAATAGTTAAGTCTTAAGCATATTGATTTAATACTTCAATGTTAAACCTAATGTGGCTTTAAGGTCTTATTTTGTGAAATCGGATTTTGAGTGTCTCATTTAGTGGTATCAAAGTAGAGATTTATGTGATTCTAGAATTTTATCTGATTTAAGAAGAATATGAGTTCAAATAAAAATTACATGCTATATAAGAATGATGGAGGAATATAACTTTGCATGGATCGTCTTTGATTTTATTAGATTAGAATAACAAGAGATGTTTTGGAATTATGATATGAGAATGATCTAATATTAAGGACTTTTATTCTTTCTTCTGTTGTATTGGAATTTATATATGTCCTCGTGTATGCTGGAAAGTTGATTTGGAATTGTGAACAGTGATTTTGAAAATGATTTGTCTAATTTGAAATTATCTTTAATTTTATTTTAGAAAAGTTTGTTTAAATTTTTATGAAAATACTTTTGACTTTGCCATGAAATAAATTGATTTAATTCCTGTAAGATTTTACTAAATTTTGGCAATCTTGAGTGTAATAGTAAAATTTAGTTTTAATTGTAATTTAGAAAGATTAAAAAAAAAAAAGGTGGAGGGGGGAGATTTCTTTCACAAATGAAAGAGGATTTTTATGAAAAGTTACTCTCTTTTATATATGTTTTAATGAATAAAAAATTATGGCCTAATTAACCAAAATCAATATGCATGTGCGACTGGTGAAATGATATAAGTATGATGTTTGACGAAATTAACTTATTAATGTGATATTGGTGAGGAATCGAAGCTTGTGAAATGATGTATTTTTATGGTTGTGATATATATATATATCACACTTCACAAATGATTTTTAATCGTTAATTAATTTTATTTTTTATTATTAAATGTATTAACTTTACCATTATCTTAAAGTTTAATAATATAAATATAACTTATAAATTATAAGTTGAAAAAGAGAAAAAAATATTGCTCCTCATTTAAATATTTTTAACTTAAATCTTTTACCCTTTATAATATCTACTTTGACATATAAATTAAATAATGTTTATTTAAGATTTATTTTTGACTCTTAAATAAAATAAAAGATATTTTCTCCCTTACAATGGTAAAAAATTTGCAATTTTAAGGGTACTTTTTGGAATAAAAATTTATTTTATAATTTTTGTAACTCTAAATTTATATAGAAAGACGTTTTGCCCCTTTATAACCGTAAAAAACAGCTACTTGAAGCGTATATTTTTAAAATAAAAAATTCATATTATGATATTTTTTGTTAATTGTTAAAGAACATTAAGGACATTTTTATCTTTTATAATTGTAACCAAACAAAAAATTTAAAAGTACTTTTATGAATAAAAATTGGTCGAATGTGTAATTTCTTCCCCGAACTTTCTTTAGATTGCCATTTGAGCCCCTAAACATTGCGGGGGACCCCTTATGCCTTTTAACTTGCGATTTTTGTAGCTGTTGTATCCCTTGCCAAAATGAAGAATTTGCCTGAAACACACTCACGTCTACGTGTAAAAATCCGTTGATTTGTCATTAAGTTTTTCACCACTTTGGATTCCACATGTTTAAGAATTAACAAGAAACAGAAAACGAAAGAAATAAAAAATTAAAAGAAAATAACAATCAAACTTGCCCGTAAACTAAAATCCCAAACTGACAGTAAAATCTAAAAATCTCAGTTCCTCCATTTCTTGAATCCTTTCTCTCAAATTGCTGTTCAAGTCCTTGCATTGTGTCTTTCTAGCTTGTTTTTTATTGAAGAGGGAGGCGACATTGCGTACTGCTTTCTATTATAGGTAAGTTCATTTTTACCCATTTTTTTATGACTTGGTTTCTGTTGATTAGATTTTACTAGGTATATTAGACTCTGGGTATATTGGGTTTTTGTTAATTGTTTGTTTTGTTTACATTTGTAATGGTCATTATATTGTATTTGTCATTATAGGAAAGGGGATATTTGTGACCTAGATTTTTTTATATTTAGGATAAAATACTGGATTATTTAAAAAATATGTTTTCTAGCAAATTTTAGGTCTTCAGATAGCTACTTTTGTAAGGAAATGCACATGGGGGCTTGTTTAAATATTTCTTTCTCTAGGATTTCATTATGGCTGAGAAGAGAATACACTTGAGATGGAATCATGGTGGCATATTTCAACTTGAGCCACAAACGAGGTATATTTGGGGCCATGTGACGGTGGAACCCAATGTAGACCCTGACCTAGTTTCATTAGTGGAGTTGCAAGTCGTAGCCAAGTTTTTTGGGTATAATAATGTGGTTAAGATATTTGCAAAATCTGTAATAGCAAGAGAGATAGAGGTCTTTAGTTGTTTGTATAAGGATAGTGATGTGATTCTTGAGTGCAGTGTCTTGAGTCATGGTGAAACCCTCCATTTGTATGTTGAGCATGATGTGGATGAGGTAGAGGAGATAGAGTTTGGTGGTCTTCTTGAGGGAGTTATTACAAATCCAAAAAGGGTAAATGTTGGTGGGGGTGTTAATAAAGAAGCTGAGTCAGATGATGTAGGTGTGGGTAATGATATTAATGATAATGTGGAGGAGACAATAAATACTTCAACTAGTGAAAATGTTAGATTAGATGGGATTGAGGATGAGGCAAGGCATGTAATAGATGAAAAATATGAGTCAAACACCAAAGATAGTGATGAGAGTGAGTACCTAAAAGAGAGTGAAGCTTCATCTAAAGAGGGTTCTAAAGGTGAGGAGTTGGAAGCAAAAGATGCAAGTGATAATGATAAGGAGTTAAGGCAAGCTAGACAAAGTGTAAGGGTTTACAAAAGAAGAGTTAGGGGTCCTAGACAACAGGATTTTGTAGATTTGCATTTAGGGGAAGCACAGACTTTTGGGTTTAGAGGGGAAGATCATATTAGTGATAGGTACAAGGGAAAAACAGGTAACAATGAAGATTACCCAAATGATTCTGACCCAGATAATAGAGAAGTGACTGATGATGAACAAAATGAGGGTAAGATAAGTAGTTCAAGCAAGAATAAAGAAAGGAAATTGCATTATAATCCAATAACAACAATTCTTTATTGGGAGTTGGGTATGATTTTTGTGAATGTAGCTCAGTTTAGAGAAGCAGTTAGAAAATATGAAATAGTTAGAGGTGTGCATCTTACCATTAACCCAAATGAACCTTGGAGAGTTAGAGCAAAGTGTAGAGATAGTTGCCTCTAGTTATCATTTGGAAGTAAAGAGAGTGGGACTAAGAATTTGTGATTAAGACTTATGTTCCAACCCATAAGTGCTATAGGACAAATAAAAATAAGTTATGCAATCCCAAATTTATTGCTAAACACTTCCAAGAGAGAATCTTATCACAACCTAGCATTAAGATAAAGGATATACAGGATCTTTGCAGAGATCAATTGAAGGTTTAAGTATGAAAAACAGTAGTAAGAAGGGCTAAAATTAGGGTTTTGATGTATGCCATGGGTGGCTATAAGGTAGAATTTGCTAGGATCCATGCATGATTATTGTGAACAAATAATAAATTCTAATCCAAGATCCACTTGTTTTGCTACGATTGGAAGATGGGAAACAACAATTTGAGAGGCTACACATGTGTTTAAATGCATGTAAATAAGGATAATTAGCTGGGATAAAGCAAATCATAGGTATTGATGGTTGCTTTTCTAAACAGGCCATGTGGAGGCCAATTGTTGTGTGTTGTTTCTAAAGATGGAAACAATCAAATGTTTCCTATTTCCTAGGTTATTATTGACATTGAAAACACAAGGAACTGACTTTGGTTCATTTCCACTTTGAAGCAAGATTTAGGTTTCACCACGGGGAAGGGATGGGCAGTTGTGACAGACATGCAAAAGGTATGGGGCCTTGATGGTATTTATTTTACATTTTGATTTTGTCTTTTATTAATAAATTCTTAACAATGCAAAACTATGGTTTTTCTTTTAATATTATGTGTGATAGGGATTAGACAGAGCCATTAGTCAGGAGTTACCTGATGTTGACCACAGAATGTGTGCAAGGCATATTTGGACAAACTGGGTGAAGAAGTGGATAGGTGAAGAGAGAAAGAAGAAGTTTTGGGAGGTGTCAAGGGCACCATTTGAAATGCCATTAAAAGAGAAGTTGACAGATATTAGCAAACTTGGAACTGGTATTGTTGAGGATTTATTGTATATAATACCCATACTTGGCGTAGGGCATTCTTTAGTCCCTCAACTCAGTGTGATGTGGTTGAAAACAACATGTCTGGGACATTTAATGGGTAGATTCTCAGCACCAGACTAAAATCTATTATAACCATGTGCAAAGAGATTAGAAAATAAGTGATGGAGAGGAATGTAAGAATGAGAGAATTTGCAGAGATATGGATTTGTGATATCTCAGCTGTTGCAATGGAAAACTTAGAATTGCACAAGCTATTAGCTATGCATTGTACACCAAAGTGGAATGGGGATACTAGATTTGAGATAGTAGAGGGAGAATACCAACACACTATGTGTTTGAGTAAAATGACATATAGTTGCAGATCATGGGAGCTTAAAGGCATTCCATGCCAACATGCAATTTGTGCCATGAACCACAGAAAGTTGAATTCAGAAGATTACATTGTCAAGTGGTATAGGAAACAACATATGATTTCAATGTGCATGGTTTCAGTGCTAGGAATGAAGCTTTGGTTTAAGACCAATAATCTTGTTGTTCTACCACCAATCATTAAGCAAAAAATAGCAAGGAAAAAGATGAATAGATGAAGGGACAAAGATGAACTAAAAAAGAAAATTGGAAAGCATTCAAAGAGAGGTGTTGAATGACATGTACACTATGCAAGAATCTTAGATAAAATAAAAGGGGTGTCCACAGAATGTCAAATGCAGCTCAGGCAATCATTTCAAATATTTTTCCTCAATTTGCTATTTTATAATATTATTATTGATTTCATGTAATTACTTATAGGTAGTGGTTGTTTATAATTGTTTGTATAGGTGAATTGTAATGCTAACCCCGCAACTGTAATGGCACCAACTCCAAGCATAAAGAGCACATAAAGTCAGATAAGAGCTACAACTCTAGCACCAAGTAGCAATCTAACTCAGCCAAGACCAACTCAAAGACCAAATACTAATTTCACTCCAACTACTAATAGTAAATGTTTAATCCCGAATTAAATTAAATGCATTTGTGGAAATCCTTTTTTAACATCATTTCACTGCCATTTTGGGATTTAGATGGTAACTTCATCATTTCTCAGTGCCTTCATCTACTATCAAACAAAGCATAACTCATGCTACACCTACTGTAATGCATTTTACAAGATGTACAAGAGCTACATCAGCACAAAATCCAACTCAAGCAAGTCAGGGTAGCAACCCTATGGCTAGAGGAACACAACAAATTCCTCCAACAATAGAAAGAGATATGCAGATCCAACAATTGCTTCTCAACCTAAAAGACATGTTGCCCCAAAAGGAATAGGACTTTACATAAATGAAGGGACTGGTGCAACAACATATCAAGTTTTATATTTATTATCAATTATTTTGGTTTGGTTTAACGTAATTTTAATTTGTTTCCAAAATTTGTGAAATGCTTAGTTTTTTTAGTCATTTTTCCATTATGGTAATTTGTGCACTTTTTTATCTTAATGCAGTTATCACTAAATAGTGGCAGCAGGGTTATAAGTCCTAGACCACAGTTGAAGAACTCTACTATTATAACTAGGGATTTGGGATTCAAAGCTCTTGGATTAAAGTGGAAGGGCAAAAATGCAATCACAACTAGGCAACTAGAGACTTAATATACAACATCAGCATAGGCAGTCTCAACCTGCTAGAACACCAGCCAACTCTTCTGCAATTAGTCAACCATCACAAGGAAGCAACTACCCATCTCCGCATAGTACAAACCCTTAATGAAATTGATATCTTGCTATTTTATCCATTGTATTTGGTAGTTGTGAAACAGTTATGACTACTACTAATTAGTTATTCTTTTTTTTAGTTTGATATGTATATTGGATTCAAGTTTTTTGTAGTTTGTACTTATGAACTCTGATGTTGAAAAATTACCAATGTTTTAGTCCTTTTGGGATTTAGATTGGATTTAACTTTTTGTTAATGGAAATTGATCAATTCCAAGAAATGCATTTCTTATCTTCTACTAATTGCATTAAACAGTACCAATTACTAGCTATGCATTTGTTGTCAACTATTAATATCATTGAACAAAAGCTACATTACTACATTGCAAATTACAGGAAAAAATAGTAGCTAACAGCCAACATATATCTTCGCAAAATATTACCACTTTCAATTCCAATTTAGAAATTACAAAGCATTAGGAGAAGCATAATAATGGGGAGTACAAATTACACAAAATGTTCTTACTCCCAGTGCCAAAATCACTACACAATCAGCCTATTCTACCCAAAATGAAAGCTAAAACCAACTTCCCAATCCAAACTACTATAATTTCACACGACCCATTTCTTCAATCTTTCCCACATTATCATCATAACAAAAAACACAAAAAGACCAATGCCAATTTGATATACAATCTTTTTATTCTTCCTCTCTTCTTCATATTCCTTGATACGCCTCACTAAGCCCATAATCACATGTTGAACATGTTCTGGCCAACTGTGGATCTAACCACTAAAAAAAATTGCATGCGCTTGACTTTTGAGATAACCACAACAAACAACAATTTCTTAAACCTCCATTTACAAAAAAAACAAAAGATTCAAACTTCAATACATGACTTACTTCATATCTCCTACAACCAAAAAATCTCTTTCTTAGGTTCGCATTGGTGAAGGAGACTTTAATCACTACTACTTGACCGCAATTATAGCTCAAAATTAGGAACTCTGAAGTGAAATTCATCTAATTACAAGAACCATAATTTACATTCTTAGGAGAAATAAAGAACGAAGGGAGAGAAGGAATAAGAGAGGAGAGGAGAATTAGTTAATTTTTGTTAAAAGGAACTGGATTTGTTCTAAATATTATGTAACACGACATTGTTTCTTACACGTCGAATTTAGAAAGCACTATTTATGCTCTGTGTAGTGATTTCACCCACGCTCCACTGATCCAGATTGGCAAGGGGTACAATAGCTACAAAAATCGCAAGTTAAAGGGCACAAGAGGTCCCCCGTAAAGTTTAGGAGCTTAAATGGCAATTTAAGGAAATTTCCCGGGGGGGGGGGGTAAATTATGCATTCAGCCAATAAAAATTTATATGTTAACTATAAATACCTTAATAGAGTAGAAGTGATAATTATCAAGGATGCACATACTCAAAGACTATATGAAGTTGTAAGGAAATTACGATTGAGTTTATCTCATTATGCTTATATGTAAATAAACATTTATGCTAAATTAAGAATATTCAAGTGATGATTGTTCAGGTAGAGGAGATGGTTTAATAATTAAATGAGTTAGTTACAAGTCAAGAAAGTTTATTAGTTTGTATGAGATTTCTATGATAATGGAAGAGATATTGATATGGTTTAGTGGACCTTGTTAATTGAGTATTAAATCCTTATGCCTAGATGACTGAGTTAGGGTAGTCAAAATGACATATTTGCATGGATTTGCTTGACTTTTAATTTCATGTTCTATCTCGTACTCTATGAGATTTGAGATTTTTTTCGATTGAATTTTGTTTCTTTTAAAGGAATCTACAATTATGCATGTATATGAGTACCACATATATAAGTTTATGTGAAAGTGTGATTAATGAGATATCATGTTAAGATAAAGCTATTGATAATGTTAATAAGTAAGCTATATGATCTTATGATATTATTACATTTAATGGTACACCTCCCAAGTAGGGAAATGAACTCATTCATGATCCGTTTAAGCTTTATTTGTTGAACATGTTTATGAAAAATAGTTATATGCAAAATCTTTGAATGAAATGATTGAATTACATCAGCATTATTTAGCTTACGTTCATGTGTGAAGATCTTGTTCTTGAACTCATGCGGGTGCTACTTTATAAGTTGATCTTTATGATATGTATATGCATGTTCAGGGATAATATGATTGCATTGGATTATATGAGCCTTGGATGTTAGTGCTAATTAAATTAAAAGATGTTCCATGGGAAGATCATATATAGAATATAAAGATATCTATGTGCTGATCCATTAAGTAGATAGAATAGATTTTAAGGTTAGTAATTGATTGATTCCAAGGAATTTAAGGATGGAATTTCCTAAGTGAGAGAGAGTTGTCACATCCTGATTTTCATGACAAATCATTTTCATGCATTTTAGTATTTTTAGAGTCTAATTATGCATTATTATGTTTTAATTAGGATTTAGGATTATTTATAGTAATTTTAGTGCCATAGGAGAATTTTATTAAATTACAATGTCATGAGGCTGTGGTTTTGTAACGCATTGTATTTTAAATATGTCAGTCAATTATTATGTTTTGCATGTGTGTGTGATTCTAGCCTCTAAATTGAAATAGAAAAATAATTTATAACCATTTCATAATAAAGACAAAATTAGAATAAGACAAACAACTTTGTTATTCACTAAATGATAAAGCCACCTCATTTTCTTATCTTAAAATAAAACATTTATGTTACTATTCTATCCCAATGCAATCTCACCAATCAATAAGAATTTAAGTTATAATCTACACCTTAATGCACCTGATTTCATCTCCTACAATACACTACTCTACACTATAGAGCATGAGATTTTTCTCTCATGCACTATACTACAACCAAAGTGGCGCACCAACTAAGGAAATGACCCAAAAATATTCCACATGAACCTAAAATAAATAAATTTGCATCACCTATCTTATCCTCATTCTCAAACACCCCTTTCTCTTTCTTCTAAACTTTGTCTCAAATCAAACACCTTGGCTGAGTCTTCAAAGGCTAAAATCTTCACTCAAATCTTCTCCTCTTCCCACAAAAATAAAATATAATATTCTCCTCTCCATGCTCTTTAAGTTTATGTAAATACTGTAGCAAGATTTCTAGTATTTCCAAATAAAAATCCCTCTTTTAGCTCTTACATCTTTCTCTCTCTTCTTTCTTTTATTTTCTTTTAAATCAAAGGCTAGAATTATATTCATGTGTTAGTTTGTGAAATTTCCATTTTCTTTATTTCAGAAGGTGAATCCTCCAAAAACAAAGGAAAAAAGATGATGGAGCTCAAGTATTTTGGAGGTTTGTGCTATTTTAAACCATTTTAGATATTTTAGGAACTTTATCCTTGTTTTTATATTATTGTGAAAGAAAATTTGATTTTTATGTTACCTATGTGAAGAAATTAAAAGAAAGAATATGTTTGTGTTTCTTTCTATTATGTGTTAATTACAAAACCTACACTAGGTAATTTATATACAATAATCTCTCTAGAATAGGAAACTAGGAAACTCTAGCTAACTAGAAAAGTAAATCAATATTGATTACAAGGATTTTAACACTCCCCATCGAGTTAGTGCAAAGATATTATACAAGCCTAACTTGCAAACCAAAGGATGAAACAATTTGCTACTGAAGCCTTTTGTGAATTAGTGAGTTGTTCTTTTAAAACTACATAGGAAACTTTTATCGAACCTTCACCTATCTTCTCTTTTATAAAGTGACAATAATCTCTATGTGCTTAGTTCGATCATGTTGAACTAGATTATTTATTATAATGATGGCTGCTTTACTAATGATGGCTGCTTTACTATCACAGTAAAAGGATGTATCTGTTGTTTCAAATAACTTTAATTCTCCCATCACTCTACACAATAATAGAAGTTCAGAGATTCCTTGTGCCATAGCTCCATATTCAGCTTCTGCACTAGACCTAGCAACAACAATTTGTTTCTTACTTCTCCATGTGACCAAATTTCCACCGAGAAAAACACAATAACCTTGGGTTGATCTTTTATCATCAAGGGAACTAGCACAATCTACATCTATGTAACCTTTTATTTTCAAATGGTCCTGTTTAGAAAATAACAATCCTATACCTGGGGCTGATTTTAAATATCTCAAAATCCGATGCATAGCTTCTAAGTGAGATTCCTAAGGGTCATGCATGTATTGACTCACTAGACTAATAGCATAGACAATATCTAGTCTAGTATGGGAAAGATAAATTAGTCTCCCAACCAATCTTTGATACCTACCTACATCAATCGAACTTCCTACTCCAGCTTGAAGCTTGTGATTAGCTTCAATGGGTAATTTTGCAAGTTTATGTAACACCCACTGTCCAATCCAAGAGGACCAGACGATGAATATCACATTCGGTGCCGGAACACCGTCTTATCTTACTTAATACTTCTAAATCATATATTAGAAGTGGCAAAGTTTTCATAAGGAGAAAAGTAATATTTATTTTTTTTTAAATAAAGTTTAAGGAAATTCCTATGAAAAATTTGCAAGATTTTTCCTTAAAAATCAACTTACCACACAAAGAAAATAGATACATTTCCAATATTTGCTCCTTCAAACCCTAAAACTCCAAATCAATACAATAAATCACACAGCACTTTCAAATACTCACATCAATCAACTTAGGTTTTATCATATTATCTTACCATTCATTCAAGGAATTAATTATTATTAACCATACGCTTCAATTCACATAAAGATAATGCTTCTTAATTAATCAGAAGTCTCATTGAATTACAAACTTAATATATACAACCTCAATCTTTTACAATATTTTTATACAAGCCATAGCTATGTCTTAATACATATCCTACCCAAAAATAGAGTTTCTTCTCTCATGCTACACCTTGATCTTCAGGTAGCACCCACTGCTCTAATCCTGCGCGTGACAAAAATCAATGCGCTGAGTATATGACTCAGTGGTGCTAAATAAAATACTTGAACATATTTCATATAAAATACTTAGAATATAAACATAAAATTCCAATTACATTAAAAATACTTAAAACATAAGTTATATGAAAACTCACCCATAAGTTAACAAAATTATAAATACATAAAATGTTCATTTAAAATACATTTTCATACTTTCAATTAAAACATAACAATAGTATTTTTTTTTAGCATCTAAAATATATGTTTCATTGCTTTCATTATATCTTTGGAGCTCAAACATATCAGGAGAAACAATAATAGATTTGATTCCGTATCATAACATATTTGGCCTTAGGTCGCCAACCATAACATAAAGGCATTAAAGCCTACTTGTACATAATAAGGGCGTCTGCTTAAACATAAGGCCTGATAAGCCTAGCATATGACCATAACTCATATCATATCATAATGTCATTAAAGTCGAGCATGCTCATCTTACATAAATGAATCATATCATATCACATTTCAACCAAGTACATAAGAGCCCAAATCATATAATTTCTTCATAAAACATCGTATTTCTTATAACTCATTTCTTAACAAAATTTTCATAACTTAATTGTTTTTAGTTCAGATTTTCTTAACTTACAACTTGAAAATATTATTCGACTTTCATACTTATACTTATCAAAACTTATACTTACAAAATATATATACTTAATATAACTTAAGAGGCTTAAAAAAACAAGTAAAAGAAATGAAAATAAGCCTTACCACCATAGGGTGGTTCGACTTCCATATATTCACAAAGGGAGAATGTATTCCTCACTCAATTAGTCTTAGTCTCAAAATCGAGAATACTTAATAAGCCATTAAAAATTTTACTTATACTTATTTGATCATAAAACTCAATTTACTCAATTTAATAGTTATTATTATAAAATTCCTTAATTTATAACTTCATTAAAAGTTTCTTAATACTCATACTTAAACATTTCAAGGCTTAACCCCTTTTATTTCAAAATTCACTAACTTTTAACTTGCAAAAATTTCCACCTTTCATATCAAAGCATTTAAGCTTCCATTTCCAAAATTATACTTAGCTTTAAACTAAATTTTCTTACTTCCTTAAATCTTACAACTTATAGAAGTTTTACCAACCTTCACCCTTATGAAAATAAAGCTTCATATTCAAAATATACTTAAAATACAAATCAAATTCACTTATTAATGCCCTTTAAATGCTTACTAGTATATATATAAACATAAAACATTTCTCACTCATTTTTAAGGCTTTCTTTTAGTTCTCCAAAATCATAAGTACTTAGGATTCAAAATGGAGATTTAAAACATCAATTAAATACTTATCAAATAACACTTAATAAAGCCATAAAAAACATTACTTGAAAACATTTAATCTTAAAACTCATCTTTTACACATTCAAACTTTCTTTAAGTCTTGGAAAAATACTTAAACATTAAAATACCAAGTAGTGGTTTAAAGCATCATTAAATTACTTAAAAATAAACTCATTAACATAAAAAAGAACATAAATATGAAGTAAAAATTCATGCCCTTCCTCCTAAGGAGGTTCGGTCAAGTGTAAGGGAAGGAGAAGAGCATGTCCCTCTTCCCATTCAAGCATCTCATCATGGTTAAAAAACATGGAAAATCATATAAAAACTACCAATTAAGCAATTCCCCGACAAAATCACAAAAACCTCAAAATTCTTTCAAAACCTAAAAATTTGAAACTTAAAGAAAATGAGAGGGGAAGTGTAATATTATTGCACTAACCTTAAAATTAAGATTGAATAAGCTTAGAAAGCCTTATTCCTTAGCATTTTCTTTCCCTTTAGAGGATGGTTCTCCAACCTCTTCAAAGTAACAAAAATCACCAAATAACACTCTTTTATGCTTAATTCTTCAAGTCTTATTACTAGACTTTGGTTTAATTCACTTAATTTTTGGGTAGTTTAGTAATTGAGAAAATAAAAGAACATGGAGGAGGAAGAAGTGACGTTGAAGTGAAGAGGAGGAAGAAGATAAAGTAGAGTGTGCATAAGTTTTGTTGACCAAGTCAATAAAACCAAGTGTTGCTACTTAACCACATGTTGACAAGTGTAAGGCTTGGATCAAGTCAAGGTATTCTCATCCAAAGGTTCTAAATATTCACCAAATAATTCTCCTTTAATTATTATCTAACTCCACCAATTAATTAACTTAACTCTATAACAAAATTCTCCAATTTTCCTTAATACACTAAACTAGAAAACACTATTCATTAAATACTTAAATTCTCCAAAAATATTTATGAAATATTTTCCACCCACTTAAATCATATAAACATACTCCAAAAATATTAAATAAAATATTAAGCATCAATAGTAATTTTTTCGGACCAAAATAATACAAAGTTCCGGACTGGTGGTACTATTCACAGACCAGTAAACTACTTTTCAACATTGATTTATTACTTACTTTGTCATGAAAATTTATACCTTAACTTTAATTAATTAAGACCAATCACATAAAAGCTAATTAACTCCACAAATATTAATTATGTTCAATATCATTATCGGGTCCAAATAAAATATTATTTGTCTCTCGGGTGATATCATTCTTGACCCAAACCAAATAATACCATTTTAAGATCCAAAATTTTGAGGCTTTACAGCGGATCTCTAAATAGATGTCTCCAATGCCAAGTGAAATGTTGTGATCTGTTACAGTTAGTCGGATGATGACCTTACCTTATCAAGCTTTTCACTCACCTAGAGTGGAAAATATAACACAAGTCAAGCAAAACAAAAAAGAAGAGAAGAATAAAGAAAGCTCGCTAAGTCAAAAATTTGAGGGGACGACTTAGGCAGAAGTTAGAGCACCAAAAAAGAAAACTCGCTAAGTTGAAAACCCAAAAAGGGCAACTTAGGCAAAAGTTAGGGCAAATAAAGGGAAAAGAAAAAGGAAGCCCGCTAAGTTGAAAACCTAAAAAAGGCGACCTGGGCAAAAGTTAGGGCAGGTGAAAGAATAAAAGAGAAAAGCTCACTAAGCTTAAGATTTGAAAGAATGGTTTCGAAAAAAATTAGAGCATATGAGATTGACTAGTGGTATATTTATATTAAAGAATAGGAGGGTTCCCCATGAGATCGAGATTAGGGGAAAACTTTGAAATGATCCCCTTAACTAAGTCGAAGGGAAAATAATTAGAAATGGGACATAATCACTACATGTTTATGTGAAGCACTAGCTCATGATGAAGGAAACAGGTCGCAACTGAAATAGACATAATAATCCAAGCTTTGTGTGCACTTTGATGAAAATAAGGATGAAAAAAGGCCTACTTTCGGTCCATTTGATTTGATGCCATTCAAGGGAATTTCGAGCATGGAAATGACAGATGAAGTGGATCAAGATCCAGTCAAGGCACCATAGTAATCTCATTAATGAACTCCTCACTCAATGTGTTAAAGAAAAATTAGACGACGAAGGTCTAAATTCATCATCAGAGGCCATCGAGATTTTCCCCAATCTTAATACTCCTAACAGCCTAATAATTCATGTCTCTACTTTTGCTGGATACCATGATCAGAATGAGCCTTTCGGTCCTTAAATTGATGAACCATGCGAGCTCGCTGCATTATAAGATTTTGCATTAGACTTGCATATCATGCATAGTTTTCCTTATGGTGTTTTTATTTTAAAAGTTTATAGAATCGAGGGAATCCTCAACAAGTCCCTCTATGAGCATCACTCTTGCTACTCCTTTTTCCTAATTTCATTGCTTAAAGTGGCAAAAGATGAGTGGGTTATAACACACTATAATCTACTTCAGAGGATAAAGTGGGGGGTAAGCTTTACCATAAGAAACAATAGAAGGATAAATTGGGGCAAAGCCCATAATAAAAGGCAATTTAGAGAAACCTAGGGCAAGCCCAAAATAAGAAGAAATAGAAGATTAAACGAGAGCAAAGTTTGCAAGGAGAAGCAATTTAGGATAATTGGGGAAAGTCCACAACAAAAAATAGTTCAAAGCAAGCTAGGGCAAGCCCTAAAACAAGAAACATTAGACAAATAAACTGGGGCAAGCTCATAGTATAAAGAAAAGAAGATGAAACTGGAGTGAAGCTCGCAATGAGAAGCAATTCACGATAACTGGGGCAAAGCCCAAGACAAGCGACGGTTGAAAAATAAATTAGGGCAAAGCCTACGGCAAAAGGCAGTTTAGAATGAATTGGGGCAAAGCCTAAAATAAGAGGAATCAGAAGAATGAACTAGGTGAACCCCATGCAATGAACTTCAAAGAATGATCAAAGGCAAAGCCCGTGAAAGGAAGCTCTAAATTACCCCTAGGGGTATTGCCCAATTGCTTCCCCATGATAGTCATAGCAAGTGCTAAATAAAGGAGCCTCTCTTGATAATGGTCCATGAATAAAAACCTTATAGGCACAAATTATAGAGCCATCTAAGAAATAAAGGGGGCATCACCATTGGTCGCAGGCCAATAGAATTGTTTTGTAGGTACCTCTTGAAGTGGAGAAATCAACTAAGCCATCCCATATGGCACACTGTAAGTTGACCGTGAGGCGCACCATAAGTCCCCTGAGGCTGGCTATCTAAGTTGCCCCTGTGGCGCATTGTAAGCCCCCTGAGGCTGGTCATATAAGTTACCCCTGTGGCGCACCGTGATTCCCTTGAAGCTGGTCATATAAGTTGCTCCTGTGGCGCACCGTCAACCCTTGAGGCTAGCCATATAAGTTGCCCTGATAGCACACTGTGAGTCCCCTAAGGTTAGTAATATAAGTTGCCCCTATGGCACATCATAAGTACCCTAAGGCTGGCTATCTATGTTGCCCTTGTGGCGCACCATAAGTCCCATGAGGCACATCGTAAGTCCCCTGAGGCTTGTCATATAAGTTGCCCACAAGGTACACCAAAAATCCCCTGAGGTTGGCCATATAAGTTGCCCCTGTGGCACACCATAAGTCCCCTGAGCCTGGTCATATAAGTTGCCCCTATGACGCACCGTGACTCCTTTGAGGCTAGTCATATAAGTTACCCATGTGGCACACTGTAAGTCCCTTGAGGCTAGTCATATAAGTTGCCCTTACGGTCCGCTGTAATTCCCCTAAGGTAGGTCAACTAAGTCATCCTGTGTGGCGCACCGTAACTCCTCCAAGGCAAAATTTCAAAGTCCCCCTAAGCACTATCTGAAAGGACAACCTACGAAAAGAGCATTTTACATGTCACTAGCCACAGCATTTCCCTAGTAAAGTCAGTATAACGGGCTTTAATATCCAGAAGGATAGATATCCCAAGCAGAATCAATGCCACTTAAGTTGTCCTATGGTGCACCACTCGAAGTGGAGAATCCCATTTAAGTCGTCCTATGTGGCGCACCTCCTAAAGTTTTATTTTCCAATGAAGTCATCGAAATGTGGCACACCTTCTAAAGTGGAGTTTTCCATTTAATTCATCCTGTGTGGCACACCTCCCAAAGTGGAGCTTTCCAACTAAGTCGTTGAAATGTGGCACACCTCCTAAGTGGAGTTTTCCATTTAAGTCATCCTGTGTGGTACATGTCCAAAAGTGGAGTTTTCAAACCAAGTCATTGAAATGTGTCGCACCAACCAAGTCGTCCATTCGTGACGCACCGTCCGAAAGAAAAACCTCCCCATGGGGAGCATCTCAAATTTTACACCATCATTTGATGCAATACATTTTACACTGTAGTTTGACACATTGCACTTTACATCACCCTTTGGTACACTGTACTTTATTTGAACCACCATTTGATGCAGATCACTTTGTTTTAAGTTGCAGGTAGACACATCCAAGCCATCCATTCATGGCACACCAGGATAATCACCTGGACTGAAACTACTCCAAATCCCCAACAAACCTGGCGTCCATCAAGTCATTCAAGTCATCCAAAGGACGCAAACTAGGTAAGTACTTTACTACTTATGTGTCTGCTTTACATTTTGATAAAATCTCACTTAAAAAGAAAAATATTATCAAAATGGGGGCAAACTATAGATGCTTAATTTTTGCATATAGCAAAATTGATGATGATCACCTTAATTTCTAAAGATGAGGTCGAAACATCTAATGAACCAGATCCTAGACCGAAGATCCGAGTTTGAAAAACATCACCCAAAGTGCATTATTCACATTTTACAACATAATAGGGCCTATAAATGCATCTTGGATCCCTTTGAGGCACATCTCGATGCCCTATAATGCTTTATGCATCACCCAGATCAATAAGAGCAGTTTGCCAATTGGACCCACAGTGGCCCTAGTGGGCCACTATAGGTTCACCTGTGAGGACCAACAGTGACCTATTAGGAGAGCAATCAGTGGTGATGAGTTTTCTCGTGGTAGAATGAATTTAGAACGTCCGATGGATTTGATTCTTGAACTAATAATCCTATTTTAAGAAACCAGACTTATCGAGTCATTTTCACATTTTCAGAATTCGTACCGATACGGGACTTGGAAATGCGTCCCGAGTTCGCCCGGGATAAATTTTCAAGCTCTACATCGATGTACACACCATTTGGAATGATTTTTTGAAAAATCAAAACCCAGCTCATTTGTGAGGCCCACCTGCCACGTCAACCAAATAGTGCTAACCCCTTCATTTGCTTTTAAATATATCCTTAAGTTTAAGGTTGGAGGACGTTTTGCATATTGATAGGGAGAAAACACTTAGAAGTGATAAAAAACATAAGATTAAAGATCAAAAACTAAAATCAAATAAAAAAACTAAAACAAAATCCAAAATCAATTCTACTAAAAAATCTTAAGAGATTTTAGGATTTTGATTGTGTGAGAGAATGTTCCTAGAATAGTCAGTGAATTCTAAGTTCATAAACACTTTTGGAAACACCAAATCAATCACACAAACCCGGATAATCTTCAAGGATCAAAGTTCAAAGGGGCTATTTTTCATCATTTTCAAGCAAACTAAAGAGTTTTCTTCAAAACAAGGTAATTGAGAGTCTAAACTTTATCTAGTTATCATTTTCAGATCATTTCCTTTATATTTTACTTTAAATCATCAATTTTTGAGTTGATTAAGAAAGAAATCTGTGATCAACCCTTTCTGCAACTTTTTGGGCTGCTGTGGTGCAAGCCACATAGTTATGGCGCAAGCCATAGGGACTATGGCACATGCCACAGCTACCTAGAAAACCTGCAAAACATGTGCTTCGAGCCTTTTGATGTTTATGACATCCAATTACCTTAAAATGGGATGTGAGTCACTTCTAGTAGTGTGAAATCATAATCTCAAGGACTGATAAACACAGAAAACACAAATCGTACCTAGATTCTGATATAGAAGTGGGTTGTGCCATTTGGTTAAAAATCCACATTTGATCCGGATGAGTACGTTAACAACTTTAGTTTTATTTCCTGTAATGACTTATGAATTTTATTCATCTAACAAGATGAACATTATGATCATGAGCTTGAAATATTATTAAAATTGTTATATTTATTTTATCTTGTTTATACTAACATTTAATTTATGCAATATTGATTTTTTGTTCTATAATATAGCTACATATTTACATTGATGCAATTTAATTTTCTGTAATTTTTATATTTCTATCCTTTTTTATTTTTTTATATATAATTTTGATATTTATTTATGTATTTTATTGCAATGTGTTATTTATTGTGAAACTAATGTTTTTCTTGATGATTATCTTTTTTATGTTTACATTCATCATTTCCATAATTTGTGTATTTGTGTTGTGTATGATTGTTTTATTTTATGTGATTAATATAATTTACTTATGAGCTTTGTAATTTATTATTTAAATTTGAGGAATGTAATATTTATGTAATTTATTAAGAATCCATAAGGATTCTTATTGGTTTGTAATAGATTGGATATAATGTTATTTGGTTTGTAATAATTTAGTCTCATTTTTATTGGGTTGTAATAATTTTATTTTATTTTATTTATATTAATTAAGGGGAATGAGAATAAGTAAGGGATAAAATGGTAGAATGTATTATTTATGATGGATCGTAATTCTTTTCTCCTTCCTCTTTTTTTATGGTTGTTTATTTTTTATGTTGGATAAATATTTAGATTGTGTAACATGTATGGATGACATATTTTTGAAAATTACATAAAAAAATTTTTTACATCTCAATTTAAATTAATACCGCAATTCATAGATAAGAAATATTTGTACAACTAGGAGGCCAATTTGGGCTAGGCGAAGTGGGTGCCTAACACCTTCCCACATTCATACCCAACTCTTAAACTCACTTTGGTTAAAACTAGGTTAGTTAATTTCAAAGAATTTATCAATTCGAGAATTTTTTTTCTAGTTTTAGGGTGGCGACTCCAAAATTTTTAAAATCTTACCAAAGTAAGGAAACCATTTCTCTGAGGATTAAAATGGGTTTGATAAATAAATTTTTATTAGTTAAAATAAATCAAACCTATTTGATTTGGTTTACTCAAGTGACTTTTGGGAGAACCATGAGAAGGCACCGAAAGCTCATCGTCCTCATCTAGGTAGCTTCTAGGATGGCAGGCTAGCTAGGGTAGTGTATGCAGGACACCAAAATGAATCAGATTATATATCAAAAAGGGGAAAATTAATTATCAAAGACGCCTTTTGCTTGAATGGCTTGGAGAGTTGGAAGAATTCTAGGGTTAAGCGTTCTCACTTAGTAGAAAATCTTAGGATAGGTGACCTCCTAAGAAGTTTTCATTTCACCTATGGAACAAAATTGTGCAGGTCTTACCGATTTAGTATGGGATGGAGATGCCTTGATCCAAAGCAGACAATTCCTCTGGTGGTTAGAGTCAAGCATGGCAGTTTTGTATTAGAGCCTCACCCCCTCCAGTAGATATATGGTTCGAGGAAAAACCATACAGAAGCTGGTGGGCCTAAAACATCCTTACCTGACAAAGTGATCTTAAGAGGACAGGCAGAGCAGAGCTCCTGGCTAGCTTCTAAGATGGCAGGCTAGCTAGGGTAGTAGAATGCAGGACATAAGAATGAATGAGATCACATATCAAAAGTAGAAAAAGTAATTATCAGAGGTGCCTTTTTGTGGAATGGCTTGGAGAGTTAGAAGAACTCAAGGATTAAGCGTGTTCACTTAGCGAAAATCTTAGGATGGGTGATCTCCTGGGAAGTTCCCATTCGACCTGCAAGACAAAACCGTGTGGGTCTTGCTGATCTAGTATGGGATGGTGCTGGCTTGATCCAAAGCAGATAATTCCTCTAGTGGTTAGAGTCAAATGTGACAAAAATGGGTGGTTTAGCCATCAAAGCTTTTACTAGTTCAAGCTCTTTTTGTGCGGCATTTGTCCACTCAAAATTACCTTTTTTAGAAATTCAGTTATAGGGCTCATAATGGAATTGAAATTTCAAATAAATCTTTTATAAAAAGATGCCAGACCATGAAAACTTCAAACTCCTTTAGTGGATTATGGTGCTGGCTATTGCGGATAACTCTTAGCCCTCCAAATCTTCTAATTTAGTTACATAACATATATTTTATTATTTGATTTTATTGGTTGTAATATATTTAGATTCTAGTTTTGTTGTTTCTCAAATCTAATTGTATTACCTACCTTATACCTCATAAATACTATAACTCTTATACTTATGAAAGAGAAAAAAATACAGCATTAAAAAAGCCTTTCCAGAATAAAATCCTTTATCGTATCAGAGCAAGTCTGGCCTAATTTCAGTTATTCCGAGTGTTGCCGCTACATTTCAATTTGGACCCTCATCTGGATGTCTAGTCCCAGCAAGACTAGTTCAATTTCAGGGGGAGTTCCAAGTTTCAAGCATCAACCAGAAGTCTAGTCCCAATTTCACTTAAGGGGCAGTGTTAAGAATTCCAAATTAACTAAATAATAAATCCATAATGGGATACAAGGGTGGCAAGGTAACTAGATAATTGGTTAGTACTAACCTTTTAGCATTGGTTGGCCCAAGCCCAAGTAAGCCCAAAGCACCTATTTTCACATCATGGGTTCTTACCTCTTACCCAATTTACCTCTACCCTCTCCATTTCTAATACTGGTGTAGACGCTCAATTTTTGAACCCAAAAATAGATGCGGTGATGGTAGCCTGTACTACTAAGAGGAGGTTGAAGCATCCAAGGAACTTGATCCCGAAGTAATGATCCGAGTTTAGAAAGTGCAACCCTTAATGCCTTTTTCACATTTTTGGCAAAACTGGGCCCATAAGCGCATCTCGGGTTCACCCAGGATGTGTCATGGTGACCTACGACACTCTACGCATCACCCTAACTAATTTTATAAAAATCAGATTTGTTTACTGGTGGGGCCCATAATGGCCCTAATGGGCCCACTTGTGGGGCCCATTAGTGATCCTTAGGGGTCCCATCAATGGTGATGACATGTCGAAATAGGGTCCGAAAATGAGTCCCGGGTGCACATGGGATAAATTTTCATGAATCGCATCGATACACGTACCATATGAATTGATTTGATGAAAAATTGAAAATCAAGTCATTTGAGGTGCCCACTTGTGGGGCCCACATGCCACATAAGTAGTGAATAGTGCCAGAACACCCATTTGCCTATAAATTCATCTCTAACTCTAGGGTTAAGGGATTGGCATTTTGTTTGGTGAGCAAACTTATTTGAGAGAAAACCAACAATAAAAACACAAAAACAACAAAATCAAACACAAAAATCAAATCAAAAACACAATCTAAACTCAATTTCTTCATAAAAATCTTAAGATTTTTCTTAGTTTGGTTGTGTGAGAGAATGTTTCTAGGATATTCAATGAGTTTTACACACACAAACACTTCCAGAAATAAAATCAACTCACAAACTTGGATCATCTTCAAAGATCAAGTGTTCTTTAGGCGTTCTTCATCAATTTTCAAGCAAACCATCAATTTTCCTTCAATAAAAGGTAACTAAGAGTCTAAAATTCATTTTCTTTTGATTTTCAATTTATTTTCTGTCTTATAACTCTAAGAAATTGAGTTTTTATGAGAAAAATACGTAAAAGCTGAGTTTCACAGCAATATACTGCATTTTTGGGCATGAAGGTGCCCAACCTTCAAGGAAGGCGCCCGGACCCATGACCAAGGCACACACCTTTGTGGGGATGGGCACCCTCCTTTAAGGCACCCAGAAATGCCCAGATTGTTGTCCTTCTGCTTCTATCTTCGACCTTCTGGTGATTACAGGCTTCGTTTACCTTGGAAGGGAACTTAATTCACTTCCAATGCTGTTAGTCTGTAAGTTTCAAAAGAGAAACAACATAAAAAATATTAAATCGTGCCTAGATTCTAAGATTAAAGTGGGTTAAGGCCTAAGGGTTGAAAATCCATGTTTGATCTCGAATGAGTACATTAGCGATTTTAATCTGGTTTCTTGCAAGGATTTGTGAATTTTGTTCATCTAACAAGATGAATATTGTGATCATGAGCTTGAAATGATATTAAAATTATTATTTCTTTTATTTTTGCAATTATTTATTTATGCATTTTTAATTATTGTTTTAATATATATATATTATATGTTATTTACTAACATCTCTAACATTTCTAACATTAATTTTCATTATGCCAATTTATTATATATTGTTTATTTTGAGTAATTTATTTTCTTATTAAACTAACATTTGTGTTTTGATGATTTTTTATTAGTTTTTGCATTAATAAGATTGTATGAATGTTTGAATGTGATATAATTGTTGTTGTTGTTGTTTGTTGTAATTTCTGAGTTTAATGTGATCTATTCAAGAAGTTTGTAATAATTTTATTAATGTTGATTTGTATTTATTAAATGGGAAATGGGAATATATAATAGGATAAATGGGTAGATTGTATTTAGGAAGTTTGTAATCTTTTCTCCTCCCTCTTTCTTTGTAGATGTTTAATTTTTCATACTTGATGAATGATTTAGATGATGATAATATGTTTGTATGACATGTTTTCAAAAATTACATAAAAAATATTTTGCATCTCAATTTAGATTAATACCGCAATTAATAAATAATAAATATTTTGAACAACTAGGAGGCCGGTTTAGATCAAGAAGAATGGGTGCCTAACACCTTTCCATTTTCATACCCAACTCCCAAACCCATTCTGGTTAAATCCAAATTAGTTAGTTCTAATAAATTAATTAATTTGAGAATTTTCCTTACTTTAGTAAAATAGAGCGGCGACTCTAATATTTTCAAAACCTTACCAAAGTAAGGATACATTTTTTTGAAGATAAAAATGGGATTGGATAAAATAATTATTCTGAATTAAAATGAACTAAGTCCGTTTAATTTAGTTTACTCAAGTGACTCTTGAGAAAACCATGAGACACTGTGCGGAAGCCATGTCGTTCATTCAGTAATTGCATGAACCTTTTTTGGATTTGGTTTTAGACCTTCTGCTGACATAATGAACCCTAAAAATACCACTTCTAGCTGTAGAAAATTGCATTTTTAAAGTTTATATACAGTTGCTCCTTTTGAAGTACTTCCAACACTTGACACAAATGTACCAAATGCCCTTCCTTAGTGCGGCTATAAATTAAGACGTCATAAAAAATACCACTACAAAAGAATTTAAGAAAGGCTTAAGTACATTCGTCATAACCCTCATGAATGTGCTTGGTGCATTAGAAAGACCAAATGGCATCACCAACCATTCAAATAACTCATATGATGTCTTAAAAGTTGTTTTCCATTCGTCTCTGTACCTCATTCTAATTTGGTGATATCCACTCTTTAAATCAATTTTGGAAAAGACTTTGGAACCTGCTAGTTGATCAAGCATTATCTTCCAAATGTGGAATAGGAAAGAAATACTTGGCCATAATTTTGTTTATAGCACGACTGTCCAAACACATTCTTTAAGATTCGTCTTTAATTGGGGTTAATTAAGTTGGGCAGGCACAAGGACTCTTGCTTTTATGGACCAAACCTTCTCTAATAACTCTTTGACCTATCTTTCTATCTCAGCTCGTTGCATAGGAGGCATTCCATAGGCAGGCATATTCGATAAAGATGCCCGGGTACTAAACCAATTGCATGTTGAATGCTTCTTAAAGGCGGTAAGCTTCTTGGTACATCCTCATTGACTAAATCTTTATATTCCTTTAATAATTGTTGAATTTCAACAAGATATAGAGCTGAATTCCCAACTTTATTGCTCTCCATCATTTTGTGTA
The DNA here is from genome assembly GCA_948099535.1 of Jatropha multifida. Lineage (NCBI taxonomy): Eukaryota > Viridiplantae > Streptophyta > Magnoliopsida > Malpighiales > Euphorbiaceae > Jatropha > Jatropha multifida. The sequence goes on along the minus strand of CANUEX010176741.1, from coordinate 2,305 downwards.
ATAAATCATACATAAATCCATTCTCACAACATTCAGCCTCAAACTTTTTTTTGCATAAATACAAATTCTCTTTGCTTGGTTGTAGAGCTCTTTATTGTCAACTTATTTATTTCTTCCTTAAGAGGATACAAAGTGTACCTATTGTTATCCTTGTAGAAAGAATAAGTATTAGGCCTTGTCCTATGATCCATATCATGATCAAACAACCAAGGTCTTCCAACCAGAATATGCCCAACATCTATTGGCACAATATCACATAAAATTTCATCTTCCAACTTACCTCCCATAATGAATTTCAATAAACATTGAGAAGTTATTGGTATCTCGTGCCTCTTCTTTAACCAATTCACTTTATATGGGTGAAGGTGTTTTATTTTAGGAAGCTTCAATTTGTTTGCTACATCCTTAGATATGATATTTTCCATGCTTCCTCCATCAATAATAAGATCACAAACCTTACCTTCACAAAAAATATGTGTACAAAAAATACTATGCCTCATCCAATCTTCCTTTATGTCTTTGGTTATTGTTGTCATTATCCTTCACACCACTAAAGACTAACCTTGAGAAGATGGATGTCAATTTCTTCTATCTCCTCATTATATTTATCAAAAACTAGATTTGATTCTTCCTCAAACTCTGCTAAATTCACCCTCTTCTATGGACAAGCAAATGAAACATGTCCTTTCTCTCCACAGGTAAAGCATCAAACATGAGAATTATTGCCTCCTTTAGTTGCAGATGGACCGGCATTATTCTATCCACCTTAAGGTACAATTCTTTTCCCTTTTTTTGCTTTTTTAAGTATCAATCGCACCTCCACTATTTTTGTTTGCTACAGCAGTCCCTTTCTAATTTAATTGGCTTATTTAATGCCCATGTCCAGATCTTAAGTTGCTTTGCCCATTGGTCCTTTATGTAGGTCTTCTAGCACCATAATGGAGAACTCTCTTTTCAACCGTTAAAGCATATTATCGAGCACCCTCAATATTGTGTAAATGAATTACTCCCACCTGATCTCTAATAAAATGATTTAAACTAGTTAGATAGTGAGAAAGTAATTTGCTTGTTACTTTCGGTAGAGCCAACTCGAATTAATAAATTATTAAGCTTAGCAGTGTACTCCTTAACAGACATGTCATTTTGCTTCAAATAATGGACTTTTTGTATAATTACATCGTATAATAAGCAGGTAAAAACTGCTTCCATAGGTTAGTTTTCATGTGCTCCCAAGTGTTGATTTTGAGCTTGCAATGTCGTGTATATTGCTCTTCAACTCTTTTCCACCATAGAAGTGCAGCACTTTTCAATTTAAGCTTTACAAATAACACCTTTCGATTTTCAGCCATGGATTTCCATTTGAAATAATTCTCTAAGCTAGCTTCCCGATCTAAGAAATCTTTCGCATGTAATTTTCCATAAAAATTAGCAACTTCAATCCTCACCCCTCCACCATTCAAATCAAGAGCATGCAATAACCGCTTTTCTAATCCACCTCATGCCACTTGATTAATGGGTCCAGCTTCATGGAAAGGGTTCATGTCCTTGAATTCCTCTGTGGTCTCAATATACTCTTGAACCTCGAGTTATTCATGGTTGCCTTTCGGAATCTCCATTCGAGTTTCCACAGATTCTTAATGCTACAAGGCTTGTACAGCGTGGGTCAAACCCTCAATCTTTTTTTCTATCTCAGCCAATTCTATTTGTTGAGGCTAATTAACTTGACCTCTGCCAACCATGGTTTAGAACAGAATAGAGAAAAAAAAATCCTACAGTAGTTTAGGATTTTTTTTTTTGTGCTCTGATAGCACTTGACGCAGGGGAAGAATATAAGAAAAATTAACTCTCAACAATTAGGGCTAGAATAGGTTGATTGTAGTTGGAAAAATAATGATTTTAAAGAAAACTTTAGAATTAAAATTCTAAATTGAAACAAAAGATAATAGAATACTGTTAATTGTTATCCTATTTATACTGGCTAGGACAAATCCTAATTCTAACATTAAAAGTAATCCTAATTAGCTAATGTTTCTAGGTTGAAAATAAATCCTAAATAAAGAAGAAAAACTGAATTTTATTCCTAATTAATGAATAATTTCTTATTTAATTAGGAATCCTAGCTAAACAAGGAAACAATAAAAATTTTTTCTGTAGATTCTCCTTGTCACGACCCGTTTCCATGGGCCGGACCGGCACTAGGACCTGGGTAAGCTTAAGGCCCCCGAGGCCCGTAGTAAGCCTAATCTCTGATTTCAACACCATAATTACATGAAAATATTCTACAAGTTGACCCATTATATTTTTA
>CANUEX010176651.1:0-22240 GCA_948099535.1 Jatropha multifida | reverse complement strand
GGGAGAGCATGGTCCTATTAAGGTGATTTCACTGACTAACAACCACTTGATGTACATATGATTGCAATTGTTTGTGGATGATATGATTGACATTGTGTGAATGGAGAATGTTCATTTAGAATGCCTTAATTATCATTTGTGTGAATGTGTGGGTTTGGTATTATATGTTATTATTCACTGAGTTTTATACTCACATCTTTCCCTCTTTATCCTTTATTTTGTTTCAGGAGATTGTGAATCATTTGTAAAAATTTGGAGCTTTAGTTTTCCTTCCTTTCAAGGATATTTAAAGGAATGTTAAAATGTGTAAGATAGAATCATTTAGGATTCTTTATAATTGTACATTAGTAGAAAATCCGCAGTTATGATAAGATTTTATGATTGTAATAATAATGTTAAGTGTATGTAAATTTTATGGGAACAGTTGAGTTGAATGAAATAAGGCCTTATAATAGTTTGAATCATTAAAAATATAATGGGCCAACTTGTAGAATATTTTCACATAATTATGGTGTTAAAATTAGAGATTAGGCTTACTACGGACCTTGGTGGCCTTAAGTTTTCCCAAGCCCTAGTGCCGGTCCGGCCCATGGAAACGGGTCGTGACATAATGTTCTTTAAATCCTTCTTAGCTTTAGGTGTCAATCTACCCTCCATACATGATGCCTTTATAGCCCTTTTATGTATTCTAACCATGCACTTCTTCCTAAAAGTATCTAGGAGGTTCACAATAGGCATGTATCTAAGTTTGTCAATCCAACTGTTAAAAGACTCTATCATTTTGTTACTAGCATAGTCACTCTTTGCCTTAGCCCTAAATGCATGTCGACACTATTGATTGAGTGGAATCTTTAAAAGCCATTCAGCAGGTTTGTCATCCAACTTATTTTTTATATTTATCATATGCAAGTTAAATTGTTGGAAGTAAGTACTTTTAGCACATGCTGAAAATTCCTTTCTCAATAATAAACTAGGATATTCCTTCTTAAAGTTTTATTCTATGTGCCTATAACAAAATCTATGCACTGTATCTAGGAACCAATTTTTCACTACATCAATTAACCCCTGACAAAATAACGGTTAAGAATTAATGGTATTTATTTGTATGCATATTTAATATCATTTGTCAAATTAATACATTATTCTAGAAAATATCAAAGTTAATAATTTAGTAAATAAAAATAATTAAAGCCATTATTAGCAAAATAATGCACATGCTTAACTAATGGTCAAGAATGCACATGCTTCATAGTCAATAATTAGCAAAAAAAATGAGTCCATTATGCTTAACACTGGTAAAGGCACACAAACCAAAAGTGAATGATATAGTCGCATGCACATACTAAAAGTGAATGGTAAAGTCATATGCACATATTAAAAATGAGCCCACTTAGTTGAATATAAGCAAACATACATCTCAAACACAATGATGAATTCATATTCACATTTAAAAGCCCTTTTATGTAAAGTCACATGCATATATTAAAAAAAAGTTCCCACTATATTGAACATAAGTAAACGTACACCTCAAAGATAATGATGAATTCATATGCATATATTAAAAAAATGACCTAGTAAATAATTAAAATTTTGGACCACTTACTCTTTGTCTATCTGACATAAAGGTCCAAGGTTTGTCTGGGTATCCTGGTCCTATGCTTTAATGGAGACAATCCATAAAAAAGTCTCACGATACGCTGCATTTAGCCTCTATAATTCTAAATGCTAAAGGCAAAACCCCCCTATTACAATCCATCGTAGCTGCAACCAATAAAACCCCTTCATATGACCCCTTTAAATGGCACCCATCAAGACCAATGAATGGCCTACACCCCTTTAAAAAATCATCCTTCAATGCCTTGTAGCTTATGAATAATCTCCCAAAGACAATTGGATCATCCTCATTGTTTCAAGCTTTAGGCTCAAATTTAACAAATGTGCCCGGATTACTACTCATCAAACCAACAATATATCTTCTTAAGTGATTGTAACTCTCATAATGGGAACCATCTATTGCCGCTTTTGCTTATGCCTTAGCCCTATAGAGTTGCCATGGTTGCATAGTGATACCCCATTTTCCAGACAACTTCCCAGCCATTAATTCATAACTGATGTTAAGATCTATCTCAAGTTCTTCTTCCAACTTCTTCACCCATCTTGTGTTTGCATTTGGGTTCTTATTCCCAAATGGTCGTACACATTGATGCTTATTTTGTAGTATTTTAACCATGAAAGTTACTTCATCACTTAAGCAAGAAGCATGACATCTCCAACTATAGCCTCCATTGTTGCATTTCATATCCTCCTTTAACCATGAAAGTTACTTCATCACTTTATCAAGTTGACTCCTAATCCACTTAATCACATATCCTCATTTAATTGCATAATCCCTTAATGCATCTCTTAACACATCAACACTGGGAAATACTTGACCCACTTTAAATTGAATATCTCCATCATTTGGATTTTGGAATACATTAGCATATGTGTTTTTAAAAGGGTTAGCCTTCCTCCTTTTTTTTCTCCTATTTCCATCGTCTTCCCCCAAATCTGATTCATCTGAGATAGTAAGAGGCCTCTCATCATCTTTTAAATTCACACTGCTCATACTGTCACTGTCATCATCAATATCTTGCTCCCCATGTCCACTAGATCCTCCAACACTAGGTTTAGGAATTATAAAGTCAGATGGAAACCCCTCTGCTTCATCATTGTCACTGTTAGAAAATTCTACATAATCTTCATTTGAACTATCATTATTCTGCCCCTCATCTTGTGTTGGTGTTAGTACATGATTCAGGTTTGATCTTAATCTTCTAAAAATATAGTCCTAATAGGAGTATTTTCCTCATTTCTTAAGGCATACCCAACATTGTTTTGAGCTTTAAAAGGTGCTTCTTGATTGACTCTGCTTGAAATCTGATTCCTATTTGTTTAAAAAGTTGAACCTCTTTGTACTCTCTCTGTCAAGCCAAGATGCCTTCCTCTCCCAACACTTCTACCACCACTCCTTCTACCTCTTGTAGTAGGCCTACACATGTCATACATAGGTGATTCTGCCGCTATATTATCCCATATGCTAGAAACATAAATATATCTACCCCTATTTCCTTGACCCCCATCTGTTTCAGCATTTTCATTAGTGTGAACACTTCCCTCTTCATTCCCTAAGTTTGCCTCAGTTTGAATTCTCCCCATTCCAACATCATTTTCTACATTCACACCAATCACATCATCATTTTGCATATTCCCCCCAATCCCATCATCAATTTGCACATTTACATCAATTCTAGGATTAACATTAGTAGTTGCACCAACTTCAACATCAACACACATAGACATATTTTTCTCAAATTCCACATTTGCCATATTTGCATTGCCCCAACTTCAGCATCAACTGTCAAATTTTTCCCATCTTCCACATTTACATCCCCCCACTTCAGCATCAATTATCAGATTTTCTCTAATTTCCACATTTGCATCAGTTGCATTCACCCCCGACTTTAGCATCAACTGTCAAATTTTCTCCAAATTTCACATTGGCATCACTTGCCTTTCCTCCCACTTTAGAAAAAATAGGACGTGATTGCACATCTACTTCTCCATTGGAATGCACATTGGCATTTGAAAATATTTCTTCCACACTAGAACCATCATCAGGTTTCTCCATGGAAATTGGTTGAACATCTCTATCAGTTATAACAAGATGCACCTCACGAGAAGAATCATACAAGCAAACATGCACATCAAATCAGCATCAGATTCAATAAGAAAATTCACCCCAAACTTTATATTTATGAAATTATCTTGAATATCAAACATTGATTAAATATCTTTCACCAATTGTAGGTGTGAGTATTTGTCTCTATCTATATTCAAATTGCTTGCTTCATGCCCCCTCATATTTGATATAGAAATCGTACAACTCTTGCCCTGCCATCCTGTTATTTCAAAAAAAGGGGCATCATTGAGTTAAACTCTCGCATACAACTACACACATTCTACCAAAAACAAAAACCATACAATCCTAACGTATCTGTATTGCATCGAAAAAATCAATTTCTACTAAATCAAAATGATTTCCATGAAATAATCAAATGAAAGAAAGTGTTGTACTTCTACCTCTTTTGCAGAGACTACCAATCATTTTCAGTAGTCTCTTTTTTCTCCACCACAGCAATGCTACTTGAGAAACGGTTCGCACTATCACCCCCTTTCTCTAATCCATGCAAATTCTTGTGAGTATTCACTTTTGGACTTTTGTTTTTCTTTCAAAACAGTTGACAATGGTGAAAGAAGAGTGGCAGTTTGTGTTTCCTTTTTTTCCCTTGTCTTTTTTGTTTTTTTAAGTTAAGGTTATATTTATAATTGCATAAGGTTTTAACGTCTAAAATTGAAAAAAATGGACAAAAGAACATTACTGTTTAACAAACCTAAAATACAGATGTATGATAGTTTAATTTCAAAACACGAGGGTAGAGTAGTTAGTTAGGTCAAAACTTGATGTACCCTCAAGTTAGAGAAAGTTAAACTATCATTGTAGTTAGAGAAAGTTTGAGACACTTTGTTTAGCATTGTATTTTTCTTTTAAACTTTAATAGCTGATTTTCCTTCTCAAGATATATTCTATAAAATGAAAATTTTGGTTCTAACGTTACATTTTTCTTTTGAAAAATTTAATATGAGTTAAAACATATTGATAAATTTTATTTTAAATAAATTTTAGAATGTTCATATTCATATAAGAATAAAACTAATTAATTTTACAAAATAATCAAGAAATTATCATTTCATTTTGTCTAAATTTTATTAATTAAATAAATTATTAGAAAATTTTTTAAAATGCTTCAAACAATGCTATTTTGAACTAAATAAATAATTTAAAAGGAAAAAGAGTTAAACCCCATTTGTATCAAATAATATAATTTTAGACTAAATATTCACTTTTTTAACATTTTTCTTTTTTAGGTTTTTAATTTTTAAGTAAAATGTATTTTAAAAAAAATCTAAAGTAAAGTGTATCATATAGTAAAATATTATTTAGACTTTAGAGATACTAGCCTTTTTTATGACGTGCATTACACGTTGTTAGTAATTGGTATTACTCATCGTTTATACTCATTAATCTATTATTATATAATATTAACTATTAAGTATGATTATAATTTTTCTCTTATACTCTCTAGATATTTATATAATGTTAAGACATGATTAATAATATTCGTATTATAAGCGAATAATATTTTTCTTAAACTAATTTTAATATCATAGGGTAACATTAAAAGTCAAGTATATTTAATAAAATAATTATATATGATAAAATGAAAAAATTATTATTATTATAAGATTAAACTTTAAATTTTTTTAAAATGATAAGGTTAAACTTTAATTAGCATCAATTTCTTAAAAATTAAATAATATGATCCTATGTTATTGAATGTTGATTTGAGTTCATGACAAATTTAGATATAGATAAATATATAAAAATAAGAAAAAGATCCAAAATTTTAAAAGTATATATATATATATATATACATGAAACAATATTTTTTATTGATGTTTTTATATTTTTTTGCATTTTAAAATTTATTTTAAAATTAAAATGATAATCTAGTTTTTTAAAACAATTAATATCATAAATAATCAGTGATTGAAAGTTTAATTAGAATAATATATTTAAATAATAATATTAACTTTCAAAAAATAATACTAATAATAAAATAATATAATAATATATATTTTTTAATCAATTAATTTATCAATTATTAAAAACTCAAGTGATTTAAGATACTCAAAACTATTTTCATTATCTAATAACTATGAATATTTTACGATTTCTAAACTTTTATTAAGATTATTATGGATAATTCATTATTCCCTATCATTCCCATTATTATATATAATATAGAAAACTATTAGTCAAAAGTACAAAGACTGGCTTTAGGGATAGCTTAATTCCATTTTAGTTTTTTGTTACTTAAATTGGCAAATGGACTTTTTTGTTATTAAATTGAAGTTGATGTATTTTTAAATGACAAATTGAAGTATAGGGACAATTAAAAAATATGTGCTATAGTCGAGAGACCACAAGCGAAAATAAGCCAATCTTATTCTATCAAGATTATGATTTTAATTTTGAAATTTTATTTCTGGTATTCTTTATCTCCTATGTATCTCATATCTCTTGTATTTTATAAATAACAAAGTAGAGTTTACCGTATTTCACTAACAAGTCCAAGGGTTTTCGATTTATCTCTTATGTCAATCCTTCAATCATTAGCAAGTTATCGAAGATATCCCATTATGATATATTTATCAAATTCATTCATCAAGATAAAGGAGAAAATGTAGAGTAATTTCAATCTCACCTGAAGGGAAAACCATATGTTGTCGGGTCGCTAAAATCAATTTTTTTTTTAAATTCTTTAATTTTTAATGTCTATGTGACTTTATTTATTTTTATCTTTTGAACAAGTTTGTTGTAGTATTCTAATATTCAATTCTTTTGTAATTGGCAAAAGAAGTATTGTTGGAGAAAGTACACCTCATTCCTAAAGCCTTTGATTATCTCCAGTTGCCATCTGCTTTAAAGTTGGGTATATATGTGCTCTATAATTTTATTTTTATGGTTCTATCTCCTTGGAATCTTTATTTGTACTTTCCTAAGGAATGATGATGAGGTACTTCAAAGGAGTTGATAATGGAAATAATATCTCTATTTTGAACAACACATAAATGTTGATCTACTTATTTTTCTTGCTTAATGTTTTTTTTTTTTTTTTTTTGCAATACATGAAAAAGAAATCATAATTGAAAGTCTATCAAGGCATTAACTTGTAGTTCAATAAGTATCATTTTAATTATTTTCAGGAAAAAAAACACCTCCCTATATCATAATGAAATTTACACATACCTCTTTTATGTTTTAAGACAAACAGGCGCCTCTCTAAATTAACATCCATCAGATAATCATCTCCCTCCATCTAAAGCTTTATTTCCATTAAATGACAAATGAAATGATCATTTTAACCCTTGATATATTAATTACTTCTGCTTCTTCATATCTCCACCCAAAATGAAAATTTATTTCTTGCTTTCTCTTTCTCACGGCAAGGAGTCCACCGCCGACAAAGAGAGGTCTCCACTCCAGAGTGTTGCCTAAAACCATTTGCCAATTTGCGGTGATTATCATTTTGATCATCAAATGGTATCCAACTACAAAAATAATTGCATATTCGTATCTCACGAGTCAAGCACAAGATTTTGATTCTTTTGGGATATTTTTTCAGTTATCGGGCCATCATCGGCCAACGACACGGTCGCTGTCTACAGTGGCTGAAGTTGGTATTATTCTCTAAACAATGAAAAATTATACTCGAAGTGATCCAAATACAAAGTGGAATTCAACTTTGCTATCAATTTAATCAAACAATAACAATTTCTTATCCAATTGATAAAAAAAAAAAACATCCCATTTATAGTGGTATTTGTGAAATAAGAAGAATATAACCATTATAACCAATTGCGTTGCAGCCACTTATCCATTTGCATTTGTAATTGAAATCTTTTAAACTGTTGTGTAGTTTGTTGGATTTCATTCCTGTAAAATTTAAATTTTTTTTGGGATATCTTTGTAGCTGTTTGAATTTGAATTCTAGTATAAAATTCTAAAAAAAACATTGATTTAGGTATTTTTTTTATATTAATACTTAATTGAATAAAATTAATCTAAATAAAACTTAGATAATCAGCGTATATAATATTCTTATGAAATTTTATAAATTAATTTGAAATATTATACTTGCATTAGTAGCAAGTTATAATTTGGTAAAATATTTTGAGTTTCTAAATATTAGTTAACACTTACTCTTTTACTTTTTTTTAAAATCATTATGATGTTATAAATAAAAATTTGAAACTTTAAACAAGTTTGGTTTAAATTTATTTTTATCTAAAATAATTTTAATTATTTTAATTATTCATTTAGTATAAAGTTATAAATAAAATTATCTTCAAAACAAAGGACAATTTATCTATTGCTTAATTTCACTCACTGTTCCTTAAGTTATAATGTAATCACTTTAAGATTTCTTATCTTAAAATTTCCTAAATTTTACTGTTTATAATACAAAAGTGACTCAAGCGAGTTTTCAATAAAAAGTTATCGAAAACATGAGGTGTCACTATTGTGAGACCTACATTCTTACATGTGGCATTTGACGTGCCAAGAAAACTCCAACTTGAATGCATTAATGAATTCCACATAGACATAAATATAAATTTTCTACCTTATCCTTAAAAACGTTCAAATTTCTCATCTCTTCTCTCTCCTACCTAACTCCATCACCACCACCTCCTTCAACCTCCACTTTCTCTCAAAAGATACAGTTTCCCTTGTAAAAATTAATAGCATAACAGTTGATAATTGATATTGAGAAATTCAAGCAAAAATAAATAAGAACATTCATATTTTTAAGGATAAAATAGGAAATTTATATTTGTCTATGTGGAAGCCACTAATGCAGGTGAGTTAAGAGTTTTTTTTCGTATGTCAGATGCCACGTGTAAAAGTGCATGTCCCACAATAGTGCCACGTCATGTTTTCGAGTACTTGTTATCAAAAACTCGTCGGAGTCACTTTTGTATTAAAAACACTAAAGTTTAGGGAGTTTTAAGATGCAATGTTAAGATAAGGGACTTTAAAGTGATTATCTCATAAACTAATGAATGGTAAGTGAAATTTAGCTCTATCTATCTATCTATAATCTATAATCTATACTATATATAACTGTGAAAATATGAGGGGAATAATGAGATTTTCGATATCATCTTTAATGAAATTTATAATATCCTAAAATAGTCTTAGTCGTAGACAATTCGAAAATTGCATTTTATACCAATGAGTGTTTAGATGAGTGATTCGATACTCTTCTCCTTTAGGTGAGGTTGAGAGTTTGATCTGCATAAATGGAACAAATACTCGCTAGGAGTATTTATCCCTTCTTGGACCAATGGTGCAAGCAGAATTTAATTCTAGCACAGTGGACTTGAGATACCTGTGATTAAGACAAAAAAAATAAAGAAGAAAAATTAAATTTTATTATTTGATTGGATATAATTTCTAAAAAATTTTTTTTGATTGGATATAATTTCTAACAATTATTTTTTAAATAAATAAACATATATGCTAAAAAGAAAAAAAAGTATACTTTTCTTTTTTTTTGCATGGTTGTAGAAAAATTATGGGTTTATTTAGAGATGATATAACATTTCTTTTATGTAATATTTTTTATTACTTAATTAATTAATTTTAAATTTGCAACTTGGAACAATAGAGAAACAAAATACTAGAATAAACTCATTAATTGATTAATATTGGATCCTAACATGATTTGTTTTGTAATTTTGATTTATTGACTTGATTTTTTTTTATCCATCAAAATCAAATTTAATTAAATTATAGCATTTTCAAGGTTATTTTTGAAATTCAAATTGGTAATTTTTTAAAATATAATTTATTTCTTATTATAAGTTGAGTTCCTAAAAGAGTTTTATTCTTAATAAAAATTTATTATCTTTTATTAATAAAAATTTATTATCTTTTATTTTGTTTATTATTGAATTAATTTGTAACCACTATCACTCTAATTAAGTAAGAGATTTATATCTCTCTTGCAATAAATAGATGGTCTCCAGATTAAACATTTTTAATTTTCTTAATATTTTTTCTTTTATATTTTAAATATGTTTGACTTGAAAAAAAATAGTGTTTATAAAATTGAAAAAAAAATATAACCATATATTTCTATTTTTGTTCATTTTTTGGATTTCAAGAGTTTTCATGTATATTCGTATATTTTTTTCTCTAATGTACTGGGTAGGTAATACAATCACTATAGTCAAAATGATTATTATTATTAGTTAAGATCATCTCCTCATTTCTTTTCTTTTTTACCTAAAGTAAAAAAATTTATTATTTTCATTGTAGTTGTATACAGATATTGATTTGGAATTGAGGATAAGTGTTGAGGATTGAGTTATAATTTGATTTTCTTTTTGAACACCTATTAGAATTTTAAAAATTTGCATTTATAAATTAAGAACTGAAAGATTGAGCATGAAAATTAAATTGAACTTTATTTGGAGACTACTTCGTTATATAAAAATAGAATAAAATACATAAGAAATAGCATTGTAAGTAGCTTATGTGGCAAAATCTAATATAATTATATTTATTTTAATCTAAACAAAAACTTATGCTTTAGTATTATATAGACAAAATTAATAGAGTAAAAAATGAAAATACAATGAACATTATCAACATGCAATGTACGTCATAAAAAAAGACTAGTATATGTAAAAGTATGAATGTTGGCAATATTAGGTTCTTAAAATGACTCTACGGACTTGTAATTTTATTAGTTAATTAAAAAAATAATTAAGGATAATTTAGTCCTATTCTAATTAGAAAATTTTAATATTATTGGTTGGTTTAATCTCATTCTAATTAAAAAAATTTATTAGCTTATTAATTAATATTACATTAAAAATATTATTAAGTATAATTTAGTCTCATTCTAATTAGAAAATATTAATTTTATTTACTAAAAAATTAAAATAAGATATAATAATATAAAATATTTTTTAGATGTTTAAATGGACTAATACCTACATATTAGTACACTAGAAAACGTAAAAAATAAAAAAAAAACTTTTGATTCATTTATACTAATCCTAATCGTTAAATCATATAAGAAACAGAAATAAAGTTATTAGTTGATTATAAATTATTTATTTTAAAGAAAATCATTAAAGAATATTAAATATCAACTAAATAGAAATATTAAATCAATTAGGAATCTTAATATTAATCTAATTAACTTAAAATCTCATTATCAATAGGTCATTAGAGCTAATTGAGAGAAAGAAAACGTTGACAAAAAGCAAACTTCAATAAATAGTTGAGATTTTCAGTTAATAAATTTTAATAATGTAAGTGTATTTCATCGCTTGGAATTTGAATGAATTTGCAATTTTTGATTTATTTTATTTTATTTATTAATTGATTTTCTTTTTCAATTTTTTACATTATAAATTTGTTATTACTTGTGAAAAAATTTAGAATTAGGGTCAACGTAAGTTGAGATAGAGCTATAAACCAAACAAATCGCTTGTGAGCTACTCGAGGCTCGGCTCGGTAAAAGCTCGTTCAATAAGCTTATTGAGCCGAGCTATCGAGCTCATTTATTGCTCGAACTTGAGTCATTAGCTCGCGAGCCAACTTTATCGAGCCGAGCTCACAAGGTAACCTTATCAAACTGAGCCAAGCTCATGAGCTAGCTCAATAGGATAATCAATTATAATCTATGTTAAAACGATGTCATTTTGGTTAATAGATTTTGAGCTTGAACTCAAACTCGGCTCATTTATGGTTATTAAGCTGAGCTCAAGTTAAGCTTGAGCTTAGCAATTTTTAAAGGAGTCGAGCTCGAGCTTAGATTGATAAACTCAAGCTCATCCTTATCGAGTTGAGCTCGAGCTCATTAAAGCTTGACTCGGCTCGGCTCGGCTCATTTACAACCCTATGCTGAGAAAGTTTTAATAGTTTAATAATAAATATAAGTTTATTAGTTTCTTATATATTTAATTTAGTTCATGGTTGTAACTTTTTTTTTCCTAGAGTTTTTACATATTTTTCAATTAGAGGGACCTAATTATTATTATTATTTTTTATCTTAAAATTGTAATAGTATTTTGATACCTTTTAGATTCATAAAGGACAAATATTAAAGAATAAAAAAAATTAATTTAAGCACATAAAAATAAATGTATCATGTTTCATATATTTTATTTAACATTTTAATTAATTAAGTTTCTAAATAGATAAAAGTATCATTAAAAATTATAATTTTATTGATTGAAAAATAAATTTAGTTTAATTTTAATTGATTATGTCAATTTTCTATTTTGAATCTAAATTTTATTAAAAAGAATGGGAAGGGGGAACATTGGGTTCATAAAATCTCTCTACCAAATTTATGAATTGATAAAAATATTATTATTAAGGACTTTAATTTTATTAGTGAAAAAATAAAGGTAGTTTAATTTTAACTAGTTATGTTAATTTACTAATTTTTCATAGCAAATATTATAAATAACCTTATTTGATTTATGATATTTTGTTCAATTATTATTATTATTATTATGTCCATGTTATTTTTTACCAACATTAAACTGATAACCATAAAGCAAAAACATAATTTAGCTTTCTTTTATTTTTTTCAACAAATACACTTATGTTTAAAGTAAAAATACTTTTCATAGATAGCAAATACCAGAAAAAGAAATTCTAACATGACTAATACATTGTATGAAAAAAATGTAACTTTTTTTAATCACTCGTTTATATTTAAAATCAAATACCTTTCTGTTGGATTGAAGACGTCTAAAAGATTGCATTGAGTAAGAATTTCCCAAACCTTGTCCCCTAAAAATGAAAAAGAAAGCTCTTTTTTTTTGTAAGCAAAATCTAACATAAAAAAAATATCAATTTATATAATAAAAGCCCTAAATTCTCAATATTCTTAGAGCAGAAATATGAAAACTAACAAAAATTAGATAAAGTAATGGAATTAGATAAAAATAAAGGAAATATGCAGTCTCAGTTTCTAAAGTTCATATATATAATCAACATTCAACCATCAAATTAGAGTCGAATTCTTCAATTAGGAACTGCACAAGTGGAACAAATAAGTACAAACATAGATTTATATAAAAACTAATATACAATGAATAGAGCAATCTGCGCGATGCTTGAGCCTTCACTTTGTTAATAATATAAACAAGTTTTTTGGTCCTTGAAAATATTGATCATTAATTCTAAGAGGGCCACCTGAGCCTAAAACCCATAAAATGTAAATATTATATATATATATATATGTAGAGAGAGAGGAAGAGAGAACATTTTGAGATTTTGTTATAGGTTTTCTAGAAGGTGCACCTTGATTGGAGGACACTCTTAGAATTCCTATAAATAGGGGAAGCTACTACAATAGGCATGCAATTCAATATAAACAAACCCATTATCTTGAGCATTTAAGCCACTTTATGTCCCCCATTTTCAACCCCTTAATTTCTTATATTTATCTATTGTCCCTGTCATCTTGTCTTTTCTCTATTCTTATTCTCATCTCTTTCTTGCAGACCAAACAGGCCCCCACCCATTTGTTCACGTATCCTAAGGTGCTCCTGATAGATAGACATAGGCGCAACACGCCCACAACCACTTTTGGACCAAATAAATCTTTTGGACACTCGACAAAATCCGCTAGGGTTTTGTTAAGATATCAAAATGCTAATGAAAGCAATCAATGATTTGATTAACTCAGGATCGGGCAATTTCATGCGCTCAACCGAAGGTTCAACCTTTAAGACATGCAAATCAGCCATCAGACAACTTATGTTGAAATGTTTGAGAGAGCCTTTCAACTGATTGTAAAAGAAACATGGGTGGCTTGTGCAAACGGGCAAGATACTATGATGAACCTAGATGATAGCGTCGACCATTTAGAGATTGTTGTGGCAGAATGGACAGGTTATGACGACTTAGTTAAGATTAATCTAGAAATCACTACCCCTAATCATTGTGCACACGACCGATTTGAGGATCTGATTTACACTCTGGGGCATGGTACCTCATGACTAAGTTAACATGAATAGAACCAAGTACTGAACACTTAGAAGCAAACGGTCATAACTCAATGCTAATGAAGAACCAAACCTTTAGGATTTCGACTACCCATATACAATTAACCTAGTGGATAGCTGAAGACGGTGGGTCTAGAGTTTCTCATTTTTATTTTTATTTTTAAAAATTATTTATTATATTTATTTTGAAAACCCATTATCTTTAGAGAGGCAACATTTCACAAAATCAATTTTAAATCAATCAGGGTCTTTTTTAGAAAATAATATCTTACTTTTATAAGTTTTAAAGGAGTCACTACGCTCTTTAGGAAAAGCATACATGCCTTAGTGATAAATGTGCTTCTAGATAAAAATCCCATGCAACCCACATAATGGCACGCACCATTTCTTTAGGGTGTGTCCAGTTGCACACACCCGAAGCACAAAACAGAGTATTAAGAAATAAAAAGTAGTTTAGCTAAAAGAAAACAACGTGCAACGCAAGATGAGATATTATTTAGCAAAAACTTTTGCAGTCTTTCTGTAGGAATTTAAGTTTAGAATTCTTGCATGCTTAGGATAGTAATGTTATTATTGACTTCATCATTGGATTTAGGTGTAGTGCTTTGAGATCATTTGTAGCATCTCTTGCGCGGGCTACCTATGAACCCGGTAGTTCATCCATAGTTTGGGGTAAATAGTGTTACAAGTTCTTTTTGTTGAACATTTTATACTTTTTTCTAGCTTTCTTGTATAGCTTTTTGAATCTTCTTGGCACAAGGGCCATGTCGTCACTATCTAGATGAGACTAGTGTCGACTTTGAGAGCCAACCCTTTCTTCTTTCTATCTTTTGGATTCAATGCTAATATCATCTCTTAAGAGATGAGAGCTTCAATGAAATAATCATATATGACTATAGTTCTTTTATAAATCATAACAACTCCAGTAGAATCTTACTTTTTAGAAAGAATTCTAAGAATTTTCTTCATAAGCTCATCATCTAGAATATCCTTTCCAAGTGTTCTCAAAGGATTAACTATAATAGTTCATCTAGAATTGAGTTCAACAATAGTTTCTCCTTCCTTACACCAAACATTTTATATTTTCTCTAAAGAATATTAATTCTAGATTCTTTGACTTGATTTATACCCTCATATTTACTTTAAGTTTTTTTTCCAAAATTCAATTATTGATTTACAACCAGAAACCTTGTTATATTTAACAGGACCTAGGGCACAATGAAAGCTATTAATTGCCTTGAGTGATATATCATTTCAACCAGTATTAATATAGTCTATTCCAATTTTAGGAACTCTTTCTTCACCAATAGTTTTCATATGAGTTTGAGATCCATTAATAATGATCCTCCAATAATTAATATTAACTCCATTGGACAAAGGAGGTTTAAAAGTGGATTGTCCTTCTAAATAGATGAGAGGTAAGGGAGCAACTATGGGATCTTTCTCTTAGGTGGTTAAACCTTGGTAAGTCAAGAGCGAAGCTCTGATTTCAAATTGGACAATGGATTTTCTAAAAGTTTGACTCTTAAAAATAAAAACTACAATCAAGATGATTGCAATGGAATAAGAATAGCTTTGACTGAATCAATAAAATAGATAAATATCAGAGCAAAAATAAAATCAAAAGGCCTTAACCTTAAAGTTATAATACCACTCTATTTCTAATTTCAAAGAACATGATAGAAATATAGAAAATCATCAACAAAAATACAGAAATCCATTTCTTAAAAAACATATTGAAACTTAAGCTGTTAAGAAGATAATCAACAACTTTGCGTTTTATAAATGATAAACAAGTGTGTGAACAATGCAAGTGTAATCAAGCAAAATTTTTAGAGAAAGAGAAAGAACACAAGAAATTTATAGTGATTTGGCGCTAACTTGCCTATATCCACTCTTTAAGAATACCTCTTGAGATTCTTCATTATTCCATCTCTTTTCAATGGATAAAAGGCAAACCAACAATACAAGGGATAGATTTCTAATTTATACCTAACTTTTGTCCCAATAGATTTTCCAAGCTTCTAGTAAACCTCTAAACCTTCTGTTTTATACAACACGTAAAACTCAATTTAAGACATTAATTTCATTCAAAGAGAAGGTTGCTTGATAATCTTTACAAATAACTCTATTTCCAAAACTAAACACACTCCGTTACTCAGGTTTTCAATTTGAAAAATCTCTTATCTACTAAAGATTACACAGAATCTAGAATAAACATAGAAAAATGCAGATTAAGCATAAGAAGAACATATTTTAAAATCAGAGCATGAAGATGAAACTCAAAAATTGTTCTTCGAAAATAAGTTGTTGAAACAATCTTTTCTTTTTCAAAAATAACTCAGAAATTTAAGAACAGAGATGAAAAAATTTAGGGCCCGAAGAGCAAAGAAAATAACTTTGAACTTGAAAAATTAAACTCAGATTTTCTCTCTCTCGGTTTGCAATCCTGTGTAGCCAAATTTTTATTATCACAGTCATAATTCTTCCCATTACGAAGGAGTAGTTGAAGTTTCAATGAAAAGAGGGGTGATGTTGGCGGCAGAAAAGAAAAGAAGAGGAGGGTTTTTTTACTACAAACTGGAAATTAGTTTAAGTTAAAAAATAGCCCAAGTCAGATTTTGAGTTTTAAAATTCCCACTAAAAAGGTTTTGCAAAATAATTCAAATTTTCGAAATTCAAATTCCTTTTGATGAAATACTTTTCCCTCCAGTATTTCAAAGAATAAAATATTAGATCTAAAATCAATTTTGAAATATTAAATCAATAAAGAAAGATTTAAAAAAAAACATTTTTCTTTTGTGCTTAGAAATTGCAGTTTAATCTTTCTATTTTTCATAAATTCTAATAATTCTGTGGATTAAAATACTAACTGCTAATCTTCAATATTCTTCAAAGTATCTTCAACAGATCTTCAATCTTAGACAATTAAGATTTTTTTTTTTTTTGAGAGGAAAAGAACAGTTTTATTAATCCATAAAATCAAATAAAACATCAGAGACAATACAACGGAGAATAACATCCCAAATATGAAGACTAGCATATGAAACAGCCGCTCGCTCTAGATAATGAGCAGCCCTGTTCGCTTGTCTTCTAATCCAAGCTACTGAGGAATTATGCAAGGTAGATAAAAGGAACTTGCACTTACCAAATTCTGATAAATCAACATGAGCAGATTGCATAGCCTATGTTCTTTAGTGATTGACTACATATTATTTGGACCCAAAAGAGAAAATAAAAAAAAATGTAAAAGGATATGAAAGTAAAGCATTGGAGAGAAAATTTTTAAATTCAAAATCTATATATGGACATTCAACCTCATCAATATTCGCACCTACCATTTCATACGATACATTAGCTCGCAGAGTTCACATTTGCATTTGCAAAATTAACTTCAACTCTTTGGTTTGTTTTTTTTTTATTTCTACATATTATTTCTCACCGTTTTTATAACTATTTTACATATAATTTTTTATGATAGAAAAAAAAATTGATGATAGAGGGATAAAATTGAGAGCGAGTATTCAATCAATTCAGTTAATTTGAACAACATTTTTAACCGAATTTTTTTTCATTTAACTAAATTTAACTAAACTAATTTTTTAACAGAATTTAATCGAATCATTTTGGCCAAATTAATTATAATTATTAACTGCACCAAAGTTAAAAAAAATAAAAATTTAACTAACCCATCGAATTTAACCAAAATTTGTAATAAACAAACTTTAACCAAAATTTTTAATGGCTTCTTAATCAAATAAAAATTAAAAATTTTTAATTTTATTCTACTTAATTAAAAAGAAGTAGTTTTAGAAGTCGGTTAATTTGATTAATTCAATTAAATTAACTTTAACCTAACATTTAACCGATCATTGAAAATTTAATTTTTTTTTAACTGAACTTTTGACTAAATATTTGTTCACCAAATCAAATTGACCAAAGCAAATGCTCACTCCTAGATAAAATAGTTAGAGTACTATTTTAACAAATTTGTTTTTGCAATAAACAAATAATGATATGTCAATGATGCTATCTGTTAATATAACTAATCAAAATTAAATTACATTTATTTATTCAGTTAATAAAATTAAAATCTTTAAATATATTATACTTTTACCATATTTAATATATATTTTATAGTATATAACCAATCAAAATTAAATTACTATTATTTTTCAGCTAATAAAATTAAAACTCATAAATTTAGTAAGGACATTTTTTGCGACCTTAATATTCCTTCTCCATTCGTACTTTTATACTCTCTCAGTTCTTTTAATATAAAACAACTAATTTTTCATCAAGATTAAGAAAGTAGTTTAACTAACTTTTTTTTTGTCATTTTTTTCATAATTTACTCCTAATATATCATTTATTCCTCCTTTAATATCAATACTTGTCTTAAATTATATTTCAATCTTCAATGAGATTTTAAATACTTTGTCAAAATGAAGGTGTAATATCCTGAAATTTTTATTTCAAAATAATTTTTATTTAAATTTAATCGTTAAATTATTACCCAATAATATTACGCCACTTAATATTATCGGGATCAAAAATCATTTTGGTTCGCCCTAAAATTAATAGAGCAACCGTTAATCGAATAAAAATCGGACCAATTTTTTTATTGGACCGAATTAATTAAAATTAGATCCGAATCGGATATTTTTAATAATCTCTGTGCGTTACTGTGTTTTTCACCCCGACAAACCATCGTCGAATGATTTGTTTTTTTATCAATAATTTTAACTTTATTTTATTTTTTTCTTTTTCTTTTTCTTTCTTTCCTTTCTTTCTTTTCTCTCTTTTCTTTTTTTTTTCCTCTCCTTCTCTCCTTCTCCATCAAACACAGCCTTCTCTCCCTCTCAACTCACTCCTCTTCCTCTCTCTCTGATTCTCTGCGTGTCACCGGCTACCACAACAATGGCCTTCACTGAGCCGCCACCCTTGCTTTGCCAGCACCACAGCAGTTGACTCCAGCCCTCTCTCTCTCCTTCGGTCTCCCTGCCATTCTCTCCCTCTATCTGCCTCTATCTCCCTCTCTACGATTGCCGGACAGCCACAGCAGCTCCACCATCGCAGCACCATGTCAGGCCGGCCACCATCTGCCTTTGTCTCCCTATATCTACCACCGTCTTTTTCTATGGGTTCACAGTCCTCAGGCTCTAGGTTTCAAAAGAGGGAAAATTTTGTTAAAAGGAAAGATAAAAAGAACTTTGGGCAAAGGAAAAGTACTTTCATTAGTAGTGCTACCAGTGGACCTAGGTCTAATCTGAGTGGTAGTAGATTTAGTGGAGCAACCTGTAACAGATGTGGAAAATTTTACTATGGAGCTTGTGACCTAAGTACTATTACCTGTTTTAGATGTCACCAGACAAGCCATTATGCTATGGATTGCCCTATTTTTCCCACACAACCAATACCATCCCAATCTTCTATGGGCAGTGTATCTAGACCACCTACGGCTGTACCATTCCTATCTAGTTCCAGATTCTCAAGCCAGCAAGGTCATGGTTCTATTGGTAGAGGTAGAGGACAACATACTGGACAGATTTCGCAGCAATTTGTAGTGGGACAGGCACGACTCTTTCATTTGACTCAGAGGGATGCTCAGGCATCTAATGTAGTAGTGGCAGGTATTATTACGATATGTTCTTATGAGGCACAAGTTTTATTTGATCCTGGTGCTATGCATTCATTTATATCTCCTAAATTTACTGCTAAGCTAGAAAGAATGCTTGAACGGTTAGATTTTCCTTTATTGATATCTATGCCTCTGAGTGAACCTGTTTTCGCCAATGCTGTTATATCAGATTGTTCTATTATTATTGAGGATAGCAACTTGCCTACGGATTTAATTGTTCTTGATGTGATAGACTTCGATGTTATTTTGGATATGGATTGGTTAGCAAAACATAATGCAGTCGTTCATTATAAAAGTAAAGAGGTTACTTTTAATTTATCGAGTGGAGCAAAAATCACATACAAGGCAGATAAGAGTATGGCTCCTTACAACATAATTTCTGCCATCAGCGCTAGGAAAATGTTAATGAAGGGTTGTCAACGGTACATAGCACTAGTGAAGGATACGACGATTACAGAAGCCCGCAAAATGGAAGATGTGCCTATAGTGAATGAGTTTCTAGATGTGTTTCCAGAGGAATTACCCGGTCTTCCTCCAGATCGAGAAATAGAGTTCTGCATCGACTTAATTCCTGGCACGACACCCATATTGATGCCACCTTATCAAATGGCACCAGCAGAATTGAAAGAACTTAAAGAATAGTTGCAAGAGTTGCTAGATAGAGGTTTCATCAGGCCCAACACTTCACCTTGGGGTGCTCCAGTTCTTTTTGTGAAGAAGAAAGATGGTTCTCTTCGTCTTTGTATCAATTACAGGCAACTGAATAAAGTGACGATAAAGAATAAATATCCACTTTCCAGATTTGATGATTTGTTCGATCAGCTTCAGGGAGCTGTCTATTTTTCAAAGATCGACTTGAGGTCTGGTTATCATCAGTTGAAGATTAGAGAGCAAGACATTCCTAAAACAGCGTTCAGAATTAGATATGACCACTATGAATTTCTAGTTATGTCCTTCGGACTCACCAATGGTACATTGGCTTTCATGGATTTGATGAATTGTGTGTTCAAGCTCTATTTGGATCAGTTTGTGATTGTGTTTATTGATGATATTTTGATCTATTCTAGAATTGCAACAGAACATGTACATCATCTGAGGATTGTGTTACAGACTTTGCGAGAACATCGACTGTATGCTAAGTTCTCCAAATGCGAATTCTGAATAGAGAGCGTGAATTTCTTAGGTCATGTGGTATCTAAGGATGGTATTATGGTTGATCTTAAGAAAATTGAAGCAGTTGTTAACTGGCCTAGACCGACTACTGTTATAGAGATTCGAAGTTTTCTCGGTTTAGCTGGTTATTATCGTCGTTTTGTGCAAGACTTCTCCAAAATTGCAGCTTCGTTAACAAGATTGACTCAAAAGAATGCCAAGTTTATATGGAGTGATTCATGTGAAGCGAGCTTTCAGAAGCTTAAAGAATGTCTAACTACCACACCAGTATTGGCCTTACCATCTGGCAATGAGGGATACACCGTGTTTTGTGATGCCTCTAGAGTACGATTGGGATGTGTTTTGAAGCAACATGGTCGAGTTATTGCATACGCTTCTAGACAGTTGAAGAAGCATGAGCAGAAATACCCTACTCACGATCTAGAAATGGCAGCCATTTTTTTTGCACTAAAGATATGGAGACATTATCTTTATGGTGTTTCATGTGAAATTTTTACTGATCATAAGAGCTTAAAATATATCTTTGATCAGAGAGATTTGAATCTGAGGCAAAGACGTTGGATGGAATTCCTTAAAGATTATGATTGTACTATTCAGTATCATGCGGGGAAAGCTAATGTTGTAGCTGATGCTTTGAGCCGAAAATCTCTAGGGAGTTTATCATATATCTCAGCAGAAAGGAGACCGTTAGTCTGGGATGTTCACAGAATGCTTGATGGAAATCTTGAATTGAAAATTCTTGCTTCAGGAACTCTGTTAGCTCATTTCAGAGTAAGGCCGATGTTATTTGACAAGATTAAAGCTGCACAGAGTAGAGATCTGCAATTGCAGAAAATTTTGCAAGAAGTAACTACAGGTGGATCTAGAAACTTTGTGATAGACGGTGAAGGAGTGCTCAGAAATGATACACGGATATGTGTACCTGATGCTAATGATCTTAGAAAGGAGATCTTCGATGAAGCTCATTATGCCGCGTATAGTATACATCCTAGTGTTACTAAAATGTATCAAAATTTGAAAGATAACTATTGGTGGACAGGAATAAAGAATGATGTGACTGAATTTGTATCAAGATGCCTTACGTGTCAACGGGTAAAGGCAGGACGCCAAAGACCTGCAGGACTACTACAACAATTACCGATAACAGAATGGAAATGGGAGAGAATCGCTATGGATTTTGTGGTAGGTTTACCGAAGACACCCAGAGGTTATGATTCGGTTTGGATAATAGTGGATCGACTTACCAAGTCAGCTCACTTCATTCCAGTGAGATCTACATAAAATGCAGACAAATTGGCAAAGATTTACATCAAAGAGATAGTACGACTGCATGGTATTCCAGTTTCTATCATTTCTGATAGAGGAACGCAGTTCACCTCTCGATTTTGGCAATCTTTGCAGAAAGCTCTAGGAACGAGACTCGATTTCAGCACAACCTTTTATCCACAAACTGATGGACAGTCTGAGAGAACGATTCAAACATTGGAGGATATGCTTCGAATGTGCATACTAGATTTCAGTGGACATTGGGATTCACACCTGCCATTAGCAGAATTTGCTTATAACAACAGTTATCAAGCAAGTATAGGTATGGCACCGTATGAAGCTTTATATGGAAAGAAATACAGATCACCTATATGTTGGGAGAAAATAGGAGATAAGCAACTAGTGGGACCTGAATTGATTCAAGTTACATCAGAAAAGGTACCTGTTATACAA